>BQNB010119693.1:7671-20769 GCA_026074375.1 Tanacetum coccineum
GATGAGAATGATGCTACAGAAAAGTCTCATGATGATAGCAGTCTTAAGGATAATGGTACTGCTGATCAACAAGTTAATACTGCCAGCCCAGAAGTTAATACTAGTAGTAGAGATGTTAGTACTGTTATCCCTGAAGTTAATACTACTACCCCTAAAGACTTGGTAGGCCCTAGTCATGCATCTGAAGCCACACAAGTGGAGTTCCAAGGAATTGAATTGGGGAAAATTCCACAATCATATGCAGTACCTACCACTCCTCACACAAGAATTCATAAAGATCACCCAACTGAACATGTGATTGGTGATGTGCAGTCATCTGTTCAAACAAGAAGAATGACAACTTCTTACTCTGAACTAGGATTTCTTAGTGCTATATATAAAGGGAAGACTCATCAGGACCTTCATACATGTCTTTTTGCTTGTTTCCTCTCTTAGGAAGAACTAAAAAGAGTTTCTAAAACTCTTAGTGATCTAGCATGGGTAGAAGCAATGCAGGAGGAACTCTTACAGTTCAAACTATTAAAGGTCTGGATTCTTATAGATTTACCTAAAGGTCATAGAGCAATTGGTACAAAGTGGGTATACAGAAATAAGAAAGATGAAAGGGGGATTGTCATCAGAAACAAAGCAAGACTTGTTGCTCAAGGACATACTCAAGAAGATATATGGCCTGGAAGCTGTAAGGTACATCAAAGATCCTATCATGTTTGTAGTCTGTGCATGTGCAAGGTTTCAGGTTTCTCCAAAGACATCCCATCTCTTAGCTGTCAAGAGAATTTTAGATACCTTAAAGGAAAACCATCTTTAGGACTTTGGTATTCTAAGGATTCTCCATTGGAATTAGTTGCTTACATTAACAGTGACTATGCTAGAGCTACACAAGATAGGAAGTCAACCATTGGAGGTTGTCAGTTTTTGGGAAATAGGCTGATCTATTGGCAATGCAAGAAACAAACTATAGTTGCCACTTCTACAACTGAGGCTGAATATGTGGCTGCTGCAAGTTGTTGTGGACAGGTTCTCTGGATACAAAACCAACTGTTAGACTATGGGTACAATTTCATGAATATTGTTATTTATATTGACAATAATAGTACTATATGCATAATAGAAAATCCTGTTCAACATTCTAAAACAAAACATATAGAGATTAGGCATCATTTTATAAGAGACTGCAATGCTAAAAAGTTGATTCAAATGGCTAAAATTGACTCTGAACATAATGTAGCAGATCTTCTTACAAAAGGTTTTGATGCTGGTAGATTTCAGTACTTGGTCTCAAGTATTGGAATGCTAAATCCCTAATGCCCATATCTCTTGTTTGTTTTTGTAAAGTTTGTTAAATGTTAGTACTGTTAAGTCTTTGTAAATTAATACTGCTAGTTATAATTAGTACTGCTAGTTATATTTAAGACTGTTTGACAAAACTGTTACTTATAGTTAGTACTGCTAGTTATTTCTATGTCTCACTGTTAATCCTGTTAGTAACATTTAATACTGCTAAACAAGAAAAATGGTTAGATTATGTTTTTCTTGGTTTTGAGCTAACTCTTTCAGGATAAACAATGAAGTGTGAAATTGGTTACTCAATGATGCATTATTTGAGGGGAGGAATGTTGTTTGTTCTTAAAGTGTTGGTTTTAACACCACACAACAAATGGTCATCAGTTCACCATGTCTTATAGACATCAAGAATTGACTAGTCCAGAGCAAACGGCTACTGGTAAAGACTTCTCAAATCCGTTGATAGTTGATAGTTTACTCAAAACTATATGGTTATCAATGCACCATGTTTTTACAATGAAGCATTGGCTAGTCCAAAGCAAACGGCTATTGGTAAAGACTACTCAAATCCGTTAATGGCTGGTAGTTTGCCAAAAACTATACTTTGTGTGAATTTGTGAGCCAAAAGAATAGAGAGAATTGGTGAGCTTAAAAACAGATAGAGAGATGTGTGAAAAACAGACAGAGTGCAAAGTGAGTTAAAAGAATTGAGAGATAAAATGTGAGCTTAAAAACAGAAAGAGAGATTGTGTGAAGCTATTTTTGAATGATACACAAGTTTGGAGTTTGTACTGCTTTTGGTGGAGAAGTTAATACTGCTAGGCTTATTTTAGTACTGCTAGACCAAATTTGGTACTGCTGGATGACCGTTAGCACTGCTTGAGCCCTAACAGAATTTTTCATTAATAAATAGAGCCGTTGAGATATTTCCGCCAAATACCTACGATATAGGGTTTGACTAATTGGACTTTCGTGATCTTTCTATATATTCGCTTGATTTACTCACGATAAACTCAAATTTCTTTAAGTCGGTCAAACCATATCTCTACGTTTTCTCTATATAATCTCAATTAACTTTCTCCAGCTTTCATACTTTCCCACACGATCATAACCCACATCATTAATCACCTTTTTACTCATGGCTAGTTTGGAATTTTGTGATAAGCACAATATGGCAGCGTTCTTGGAAAAGTCTACAGGGAGTGAGGGATTTCATCAAGTTATTGACTTCCTAAGTCAAAGTCATATCAGCTATGCTCTCACTAAGAAGCCAGATATCTATATCTCATTCATCAAACAATTTTGGAGAACTGCTGAAGCTTCTACTGATACTGATGGGGAGGTAACAATCACTGCTATCATTGATGGCCAATCCAAGACTATCACTGAAGCCTCCTTAAGAAGACATCTCAAGTTGGAAGATCATGATGGTATCACTTCTATTCCCAACTCAGAGATTTTTGAGCAGCTTGCACTCATGGGGTATCAACCAGATTCAGATAAGTTAACTTTTCAGAAGGGTGTTTTCTCACCTCAATGGAGGTTTCTTATACATACTCTACTTCATTGCCTTAGCCCTAAGAAGACTGCTTGGGAGCAGTTTAGTAGTAACATAGCTACTGCTCTTATCTGCTTAGCAACAAATAGGAAATACAACTTCTCTAGGCTGATTTTTGAACATATGGTCACAAACATAGGAAGCCCCCATAAGTTTTTAATGTATCCTAGGTTTATTCAAATTTGCCTAGATATGCAGAAGAAACAGCTTAAGACACATTCCAAAACATATCCTGTCTAATATCTCTAGTCCCCATAAGTTTTTGATGTACCCTAGGTTCATTCAGATATGCCTAGATATGCAGAGACACCAACTTCAACAACACACAAGAATATATCATGTTCCATCTCTTAGTATGAAAGTGTTTAGTAATATGAAGAGGTCTACCAAGGGATTTTCAGGCCAGGAGGTTGTTTATTCCAAATTAGTTAGATGTTACTGAACCCTCAACTTCACCTTCCAGAATCACATCTTCACCTTCCCCTACACCTTCACCTTCACCTTCACCTGAACCTACCCCTGCTCATACACCATCACCTACACAACCATCACCTACTCAACCCTCACCTACTCAACCCTCACCCACACAACCATCACCAACACAACCTGGAACAGAACACCATCTTCCTACACCCTATGACTCACCTCTCCATGCTGTTCACTCACATGGAAGTGATGAGGGTAGTTTGAAACTTCAAGAATTGATGAATTTGGTTACAACACTTTCTGACAGGATTGGAGTTTTGGAGGCTGACTTGATGAAGACAAAGAAAACCTATAGTTCTGCTTATATCTAGCTTATTCAGGGTCAAGAGCTAGAGTCTCAGATAAGATTGGGAAAGCTAAGGAGACAAGTAGGGTTGTTCTTTCTGATGATGAAGTCTTGAAGATGTTTCTTCAAACGGGGTGGTAGTTAGATGATGAAGAGGTTCAAGAAAAAGCAAGTACTGACACTGAACTATTTATTCAAGAAGTGACTCCAACTGAAGTCATTCAAGATCAAGAGGGCAGTAAGAAAGCAAGTGATGAAGTTAGTACTGCTGGTGCAAAGAAAGGTACTGCTAGTGAAGAAGTTCCAATAGTTAGTACTGCTGAGGTAAACCTTAGTACTGCTAGAGGAATTTACCTATTCAAGAGGAGTGCAGAGAAAAGATCAAGACAGATAAACACTTTTTAAGGTCGTTCTTATATATCTTGTGCTATTGATCTATGAAGTAACGCTCCCAAACCCATATTCCGTTGCGACCCATTTTGTGGGTGTTACACCTCAACCCTCTAAGACATCACCCTTTGTGGATGATGACTTAGATGAAGAAGAAGCAATTAAGGTTACCAAAAAGAAAAACCTAGAAAATGACATTGAGGATGAAATTTTAGAGATTGACGAAATAGTCAATATTAAGGAATCTAGGAACCATCAATTGGAAAATGTCATAGGAAACCTTAACCAAAGAACGCTTAGATCACAAGCCCAAAACCAAAGTAACTTCTTTTGTTTTATATCAACTATAGAACCTAAGAATATGAATGAAGCCTTAGGAGATGAAAGCTGGATAGTCGCTATACAAGAAGAATTAAATCAGTTCATTGCTAACAACGTTTGGGAGTTAGTTCGCCATCTAGGAATATGACAATCATAAGAACTAAGTGGGTGTTTAGAAATAAGTTAGACGAGAATGGTATTGTTTCTCAAAATAAGGCTAGGTTAGTTGCTCAAGGCTATAATCAACAAGAGGGCATCGATTATGATGAAACTTATGCCCCAGTTGCTAGACTTGAGTCAATTAGGATACTATTAGCTTATGCTTGTGCTTTAGATTTTAAGCTATTCCAAATGGATGTAAAAAGTGCATTCCTGAACGGTTTTATCAATGAGGAGGTATACGTGGCACAACCTCCAGGATTCATTGACTTTGAAAAACCGGATCATGTTTATAAACTAAAGAAAGCTTTATACGGTCTTAAACAAGCACCCAAAGCTTGGTATGATAGATTAAAAGCTTTTCTTATTAAACATGAATATAAAATAGGAATGGTAGATAACACTCTTTTTACTAAGAAGAAAAGTTCAAACCTCATCATCGTTTAAATATATGTCGACAACATTATATTTGGCTCAACTTGTTAAGACATGTGTGATGAATTTGCCAAAATCATGCATGATGAGTTTGAGATGAGCATGATGGGCGAACTTAACTTCTTCCTTGGACTACAAATAAAACAAATAGAAGATGGAATTTTCTTTAATCAATCTAAATATATTAAAGAAATGCTTAAGAAATTTGGCTTAGAAGAATCTAAACCAATGATAACCCCCATGTCCTTCGATACCAAACTCACGAAAGACGAAAAGTGTGAGTCGATAGTTAGTACCAAGTATCAAGGCATGATAGGCCCGATATCATATTTAGTGTCTGCCTTTGTACCCGCTTCCAAGAGGCTCCCAAAACCTCTCACCTTGAAGCAGTTAAACGTATCTTCCGATACATTAAAGGCACTACACACTTAGGATTATGGTATCCTAAAGGGACCAACATGGAAATAGTAGTATATGCCGACTCTGATCATGTGAGAGATTATGTGGACCAAAAGAGCACTAGCTCTATTTGTACATTCGTGGGATGTTATTTGACATCTTGGTTCTCGAAGAAACAAACCGCTCTTGCTATATCCACTACTGAAGCCGAATACGTAAGCGCCGAAAAGGCATGTCAACAAGCACTATGGATGAAACATGCTCAAATCGACTACGATGTTCGACTCGACAAGGTCCCGATCATGTGCGACAATAAAGGCGCGATTGATGTTAATCCCAACTAGATCTTGCAAACCTTGTTAAAGGGTTAGTTGTATTGAATAGATTCAAGACATCTATGCTAGAAACTTTGTTGATACTAAAGAGTATGCGGAATCTACTCTTTAATACTTAGAAGAATATCTATGTAATAGTAAACTATAATGCAGTAGAATGAATAAACAATGAATATAACGAAAAAGCTTCAATATTATTATGATGAATAATATGAGTACTCTGTCTAGTACTAGGGTTTACAACCTTGAAGCTACAAAGAAAGACTGATTGATGTGTTTACAACCATAACCTAGGATCTCCTTTTATACACCAAGGAGTCCTTTACAAGATAACTACAAATCTTCTAAACTTCTATAAGATATTAACATATCTTGTAATAATATTGGATATACATTGAATCATTCCATACATATCACAAAACACGCTTTTATCTCTTCAACAGTTGTAATCTTCATGCAGCAGTACAAAATCCTCCAGTAGTATTAAATTTAGTACTGGCAGTACTAACTGTCTTCTGACAGTACTAACTGGTTAGTACTATTAGTTATATCTTGAGCAGTATTAAGTATTGGCTTGGAAGGAGTAAGTGTGTAGACATTTAATTCCTAACAATCCTCTCCTAAACTTGTGATTTACCTCTAAATCATCAAGTTTCTTAAATTAAACCTTTCTGAGAGGATTCTTCCAAACATTCTTCTACTTCTGAAGTTGTGATCTTATAAACCTGAGAAGTTCATATGTCATTTCACTTTCATGATCAACCTCTAGTCTTCTACTTAACATCCTTGAAAGCATTTCTTGAGTAAGAGGATATTTCTTCTCTATCATCATGTGAATAGCAATTCCAGTATGCATCAGCAACATATGAATTCCACATGAGTCAAATAATCTCCAGCTTATCAAGTTGTAGTCATGTTGATTCTTCCATATTTCTTCTTCTTCATTAGGCTCAAATAAGATCTTTAGATCTCCCTAAAGTAACAAGTCATATCCTTCTGGACTTGTTGTATCATACCTTTCTTGTACCAGTCTGTATAGATCCATCACATCTTGCCTATCAAAGTCATCAAGCATTTCACAGAATATTTTGTAATTTTTCGAACTTCCATCTACTTTGATGATTTGATAATACATCATATTTTCTGTTAAAACATGTGTCTTCCACTCAACTATTGGGTATTTAGTAGCCAAAGACTCAACATCAATAGCAATATCATCTCTTGGAACTACATCCATACTATCTCTAAGCTCTTCCTTCTCAGCATCATCCTCTAGTTTCTGTTTCTTGGCATTGTCTTTATCAGAATCTTCTCTTGATATCTTTTTACTAGACTTTTGTTAAAAATCAAATCTAGGTCTCTTCATCACTTCCTTTTCAATATCAGAATCCTTAGGTACAAAAGAATTATTTTGATCCCATACTCTTTCAAATATAGGTCTAATATCTTCATAACTCATTCCCTTGAAATGACTCTGCTTGTATCCTCCCTGATTTTTCAAATACATGCACATGTTCTCCCTTACTTCAGCTACAGAGAAAGATCTATTTTGAAGTGCATGATATCATAGCACAACAGGATCACTCCAATCAATATCATGGGCTTGATCAACTTCAGCTACAACTTCTTGTTCTTGTCTTACTCTATCAAATTCTTCTTGTAACTATTTAGCTATTTCTGCATCCCTAGCAATCTTTTGTCTTTCTTCTTCATTAATTTGTTCTTGCAATCTTTTAGCTTCTTCATGCCCAAGTCTTTCTTGATCTAATTGCTTCTTTGTCTTCTTCTGAACAGATTCATCTTCTTTCATAATAGCTTTTCCTTTATCTTTTCTCTTTTCTGCACTCCTTCTGATGTACACTAAATTTTTAGCAGTATTACTAACTTCAGGAGTCACACTGGCAGTACTAACTGATATGTTAGCAGTACTAATTTCTTTTTTACCCTTTTCACCACTACCAAGATCTCCTACTAGCTCAGTAGGCTCTTCTTGATCTAAAAGTATCTCAGTATCAAAGCTAGTCCTTCCCTGAATCTTAGCATCCTCTTGAATCCATGAAGTTCCTTCATCTTGTACCCATGAAATAGAGGGGTTTTGATCAATCTCAGCAATTCCCTGAATCTTTGAGATTGATCAAAACCCCTCTATTTCATTGGTATAAGATGAAGGAACTTCATGGATTCAAGAGGAAGCCAAGATTCAGGGAAGGACTAGCGCTGATACTGATATACTTTTAGATCAAGAAGAGCCTACTGAGCTAGTGGGAGATCTTGGTAGTGGTGAAAAGGGTGAAAAAAATTAGTACTACTAACATATCAGTTAGTACTGCTAGTGCTTGGAGCAGTCATAAAGGCTAAGTTTTAAGCACCACTACTTGCACCAACAGATTTCTTTACATCTTGTTTAACAATTTTAAAGTTGTTGTACAAATCATCAATGCTCATTGTTTTAATAGCAACCTTATTACAACATGAGTATTCCATTCAGGAGGCAAGCTTCTCAGAAAATTTAAATTTAAGTCTTCTTGAGTGATGACCACACCCAAAATTGCAAGCCTACTAATAATCTTCTGGAGCCTGTTAAAGATAGAGTCAAGAGACTATGTGCTTGATGCACTAAAATTTTCTGTGTTTTCTTAGTGGCTTCATTGCCTCCAAATCATGTTTTGATAGCAGCAAACATTGTTTTAGCATCACTGTATTGACTAAAAGTAAGTTGATGTTCATTGGGAAGAGCCATGAGTAGCGAGCTTCTAGCCTTCACATCATTCTTCTTGTTGGTCTTTTCTTCAGCAGTTACAGGTACTGACATCTTTGTAACAGAAGTACCATTCTCTTGTGCTATTTTTGGTACAAATACCCAGGAGTTACCATTCTCTATGACCTCCCATAGAGCATAGTCTAGTACCTAGAAGTATTGCTTGATTCTTATCACCCACATCTCATACTCATCGAGTTTAAGTATGGGTAGCTTAGCAGTAGTATTACTCTGTGCAGATTCAAATTCCATAACTTCTAGATCAAAGTTTCAGAACATAATGCTCTGATACCACTTGTTGATCCTAACTAGATCTTGTAAACCTTGTTAAAGGGTTAGTTGTATTGAATAGATTCAAGACAACTATGCTAGAAACTTTGTTGATACTAAAGAGTATGCGGAATCTACTCTTTAATACTTAGAAGAATATCTATGTAATAGTAAACTGTAATGCAGTAGAATGAATGAACAATGAATATAACAAAAAAGCTTCAATATTATTATGATGAATAATACGAGTACTATGTCTAGTACTAGGATTTACAACCTTGAAGCTACAAAGAAAGACTGATTGATGTGTTTACAACCATAACCTAGGATCTCCTTTTATACACTAAGGAGTCCTTTACAAGATAACTACAAATCTTCTAAACTTCTATAAGATATCAACGTATCTTCTAATTATATAGGATATACATTGAATCATTCCATGCATATCACAAAACACGCTTTTATCTCTTCAACAGTTGTAATTTTCATGCAGCAGTACAAAATCCTCCAGCAGTATTAAATTTAGTATGACAGTACTAACTGTCTTATGACAGTACTAACTAGTTAGTACTGTTAATTATATCTTGAGCAGTATTAAGTATTGGCTTGGCAGGAGTAAGTGTGTAGACATTTAATTCCCAACAATTGACCTTAGCAAAAACCCGGTGCAACATTCTCGAACCAAACACATCAAAATTCGTCACCACTTTCTTTGTGATAATGTCCAGAAAGGACATATCTCAATCAAAAAAGTGCCGTCCGTCGACAACATCGCTGACATTCTTACGAAACCCCTTAAACGTGAATCGTTTAACTATCTACGTCTTGGTTTAGGAATGATGGAACACAATCCATAAATCATACTAGTTCGCTTCTCTTTCTTCTGTCTCAATTCTTGTCCGAGTTCCATTCCGTGTTGTGACAACTTAAAATACTTCATCCAAAGCAATTTAAGTACTTTTAATTCGCGAAATGTAAATTAAAATGTCATTCTTCCTTGTAAAATTTTCGTCAAAACCAAGTCCAAATTCCCTCACTGAGGGCGGCCCCCATATCCTCAGCGGCCCCCAATATATTTAGGACCACCTGACTATATAGGACCGCCATCAGAAAACTTCCATATTTTACACTTAGTCAAAAACTTTCAAATCACTAAACCAAACATACCCTTTCTTCTCAGCAGCGATGAAAACGAACTAAAATAACCCAAAATTCAAAATCAACAATTAAAACTTGAATTGAAGATCTAATCAACACCTATAATCATCCACAATATCACAAAGAGCATCAATTGTAAGTTATTTAATCTATTTTCTTTCGATTTGAGTCTAGTGTTCATGATGAACACTAAAAATTAAAATTAAGGATTTTTCATTTTTCGTTCAAATTTGTACAATTATGAATACTAGGATATAATGTATAACTAATATGTTTTTCGTAGACATAAGATTTGCATACATTAGTTAGTCTGTCGAAAAATTGATTTCGAACCAAAACCCCAATTTTATTTTCAAATCACTCACTTTAGGAACATAATAAAATTGTTGTTATGCATTGTTAATACAACTCAAAAACGTTTTTAAGCACATACATAATGATCTAATGAACAAAGGTCGAGATACGTAACTTATATGTATTTTTTGACATGTTTGGATGAGCAAAATCAAACTAAGGAGTGTTTGGATTAACTCTTAGGATTTTATACTTTAGGTCGAGTTCATCGTTACTCCACATTTGTCATACTTAGGCACACACTATATACCTAGTTTAGTGAGAAAACCTTACTAAAATTGGCACTCTTTAAATTAGGTGAAATGACATTAGAAGAATAACTACGGTACACCAAATCATACGTTCCAACAATCTCAGATGAAAATTATCTGTAACACCCCCAAAATCACAACAACGCAGCGGAATACCACTTGGGGTGCTACTTCATAGTTCATACACACAAGTTACAGAAAACGACCTCAAAAGAGACGTTTAATAAAATGTCACATTCGGTTTAAATAAATCAGAGTAAATTTAGGTCCCAACAATTTATAATTTAACAAGATTACATGAGTTCAAACGTGACTCATTTGTATAATAAAAGAAAACATTTATCGAATGTGAAGAAAACCAAGTCCTTATAGTTTTGATATCCACGCGTCTCGAATGCTCCCAATGCTCAGCTAGCAAGATAATAACCTGAGAAAATACATGCAAAAACGTCAACAATAATGTTGGTGAATTCATAGGTTTTAGCAAAAACCGCATTGAAATAATTCAAATGATATTTCCTTAAGAAAAGTAGCGTTACAACCTTTCAAAGCATTATTTCCAAAAATCCAAATAGGGATTTCAATAATCAAGTAATATTTAGTAATGGACCACAAGCTTTTAGTTCAACCAACATCAATACATCAAGTGTATTTGCTAAATACCATATTCCACATTATCGCCATGAGCCCATGACACCGACGCCTTGACACGGCATATATCTTTTCATATGCTCACAAATTTTGCCCCATACAAGGTACAATTGCCAGATACCTACCTCTCAATACAAAACGTCCTAAACAGGGTGTTCATGTTATTCAACTGATCCATACCCTCAGACGGGGTTGTCAACCCAATAGATCTATTTAATGTATTAGCGCTTCCCCCACTATAGGGCAAATTAACGGTTCAAATCTGGGGACTTTTGGCAATATCTACTCATGCGAATAATCTCATAATCGGGACAAG
Organism: Tanacetum coccineum; assembly: GCA_026074375.1. Lineage (NCBI taxonomy): Eukaryota > Viridiplantae > Streptophyta > Magnoliopsida > Asterales > Asteraceae > Tanacetum > Tanacetum coccineum. The sequence continues at coordinate 19,083 of BQNB010119693.1, forward strand.
CATACTCTTCAAGCACTTGTGTCCAATTTAAAACAAGTAATGGTTTCAAAACTCACGGTTTTGTAAATAGATAATCAATGTTCTCAAAACATTTAGTAAGCAATTCAATCTTCAATAATTCCAATGGTAAACCACCATTTATCAAACATGTATCAAAATCATGTAATAAGCAAGCCAAAGCTTTAGTGAAAACAATTCATGTAACGCTTAAGTAGTAAAAAGAAACATTTTACTTAGTAAAACAAGCATGTATTCTCACCCCGAAAATAGTTACGAAAACCATTAAAAGAGCAAAGGTGGGGCTATGAACTCACCTTGATTGAAGACCACAATCAATAATCAATCAATCACGAAGCGTCACCGATAACGAACTCGACCGCGACCTATAATTATGTCGCTCGGTTACTATATAATAAAGTACGACCGAATGATGCGTACATCGCAACAATAGAAATCGTATAAAATACACATGTGATGAGAAATCCACTTGCGCCTTAGATCCTAAAATCCCACAATATTAGGTTGCGATCGTTCTTTTATTTATATCATACATCGCTTAAGCGAATACTTTCTATTTTAGGAAACTTTCTATTTTAGGAAAGTTACCACATTTGGAAAGTTACCATTTTTGGTAAGTCTCGGCATCCAATTATATTTGTAAAAATATTTATTTATCTCGTCGAAATTTCGACTTTCAATTTGGTTATTAATTACCCATATCGGGATTATGTCCCGTATATTACCAAAGTTACTATTTTTATAATTTTATCCGTTCAATAAACTCGTTAACTCTAACTTGTTATATTCGTAAAAATAATAGCGTTTATTATTTTTATAAACGTTCAATAAGTCTTGTATTAACCCGTTGACTTTTTAAAGTCAACATTTGACTTTCTTTGACTTTTATACTTATATTTATCTTTACCCAAATCTGACCCGCGCCAAACGACCCTCTAAATCACATTTTCACGACTCGGTCAAAGAAGAAATTTTATGCAAAACGATATTCCGGACAACTTTTTAGTTTTAGTCGAGACCCGAAACTCGACAGAAAATGACCAAAACGCCCCTGCAAGAATCTGCTGGAACTTGACTATTTTAATAAAAACGCAACAGTTTGACCATCGGTTTTGACCCGCTATATCACATTTTCGTGACTTTGACCAAAAAGAGATATTATAGAAAACGTCATTCCGGACAACTTTCGTGTTTCGCCGGAAGGCTGAAACGGACTCGAAAGTGCTCAAAACGCCTATTGAAAATCTGGACAGAACCTATTATTTCTATAAATAGCTGAAACAAAATTTATAAAAATTCAAACTTCTTTTGGCCATAACTTCTTCGTTATTAAGAGTTACGGGACGTTCGAATTACCGAAACGAACATAAAAATAAGCTCTTTCATATTCCTAAATCAAAAATCAATTTTTATAAAATCTCGGACCTCGAAATTCGTGTCAAAGCTGCTGTCCGAAATTTAACTTTTACGAAACGCGTCAAAAACTATTTTTCGACCAAAAATTTATTCACAACATATCTAAAATAACCTATACACGATATCCTTATCGCTCAATCATTCAATATCACCACTAGGCTATACACATGGGTTATGCTCGCCTAACGAATAGAGCCTTTTCACATAGGCCACTACAATTACGATTCCTGTCTACATATTCAATATGACAAAC
>BQNB010119695.1:0-20768 GCA_026074375.1 Tanacetum coccineum
ATCAACATCATTCACCTCCTCTAAGCTAACGATCTCCAAATCGGGAGGTGATGCTTCAACGTACTCGATGTCCTTAAAATCATCGTTATCACTTGAAGTATTATCATCGTTGGAATTGACGACAATCTCAGAGGGATCTTTGAAAGTTTTAAGAGGGGTAGGGTTATCACAAAGAGGCACATCACACATACCGTCGGAAATACCCTCGGACTCACTTGGGATTGGGACAAGCTCCTCAACACTAGGAAGAGTGTCAAGATACTCGTCCCCCATTATGAGAGAGTTATCGAGTTCCTTGATTGGTAGGTCGGGTGTGATTACTGCAGGCTTCCTATATATAATAGTATACTCATCATCGTTATTGTCGTAGAAAATAGGACGATTCCAGCTTGGACAATTAATATATTATGATAACTCTTCACTAATATTTCGCACATCTTCAAGGAGTTTACTCATCAATTCTTGAATATCTTCTTGTCGATATTGCTTGTCCGTCAAAGCATGCTTAATTTCACCAAATCTCTCCTAAGCTATCAATATAACCTTTGGTGTTACTCCAAAAGGTATACGACTAAACTTCCTTAAGAAGGTGAAAATATCTTTCAAAAGTTTTCTCTAGCTTCTTCATCGTCAATCATAGAAAAATTTCAATATGGAGTAAAACTTTGAGCTGCCGTCTCCTTCTTCTCTTGTTGACTTCCTTTAAAAATTTGCAAATCATCCATAAGTTTAAAAAGCAATTCTTGGATAACTCCAAGTTGATTATGCTCTTTTTCCATAGCTTGCTTAATTTCCAGGAATCTCTCCTCAGCTAGCAATAAAGCCATGCATTTTTCATTAGGAGGTATATGATCATACTCCTTTAAAAAGGCTTGTATTACTTCCATTAAGTCTTCTCGAGCTTGCAAAATTTCTTTATTCGTTTCTTGAGGAGGATAATTGATGGGAAACTGCGGAAATTGAAATTGGTCAAAACCGAAAAGATTAGAATTATAGAAATCTTGGTTCATCGGTTGACACTGAAAAGTCGCATGAGGACCCCCGCAGTTTTCACAACAAAGATATTGCTATGGAAAACTAGGTGAAGTTAGTGGAAAATTATTATCGAAGTTTTGATTGAAACACTGGTTCTGATTGTAAACAAACGGAACTTAGGGTAAACAATCGTAACCAAAATGAGCACCGTTTCCACATAACTCAAAAATATTCGTCTCGTACCGGGGTTGTGGGGGGTAGTCAGAAAAATTTTGAGATTCATTGAAAGAATTTGGATTTGGATTATAATCGAATGAATTTCCATCTCTTGAAGCGCAAAATGAACAAAATCCTCCTCTTAACAGGCCTTCACACCCACAACAAGTGACTGGCTTTCCATCACCATAAGTGCAATTTAAACAAGTTCCAAGTAGAAGATTAACACCACACTGCGAACATGTACATTTATAAGAATAAAAGCCATCACATGGTTGTCCACACCCCGTACACTCACGTTGGTTAAATGACGTCATAAGAAAGAATTAAACAATATAGGGGATAAGAAGAAAGAATTAAACGGATAAGAGGTAACAGAATATTTTTGGGCTTTTCAAGTTTTTTTAAACATCATATTTTTTTAAGGAAAAAAAATGATATTCGAATAACTTAAACCGATAATCAACTTGCTTCACGGTAACTCTTCGAAGAAAACACACAAAGGAGTTTGTTTAACTTTAAAAGGTGAGCCATACATCGCAAGTGACATAAAAGGTAGGTTTTTGATCTTTGGTTCAGGAACTTATTAATGGATAATACTTCAGTTGAAAGTATTATATGTTGGTGTTCTTTTACCAACTTGGTAATTTTTATTTCTTTTTATGGACAATGTTTTTTTTTAAAGAAAATAAAAAATATTTTTGTATTTTTATATTTTTATAAAGAAAAATAACTTCACAGGGAAAGTTCTTCAAGGCTCGAACACAAACAATCTCGTAAAAATTGCTACACCTCTCCCCGGCAGCGGCGCCATTTTGATAACCGTCAAACGCGTGTCGAAATAATAAATAGTATATCTCGTCAGATAAGACAATTACTTTAGGAAAAATAATAGTCTATCTTTCGAGTGTCGTTTCCACGGCCAGAGATGAATTGAAATTCATGAGAATGTTTCATTTGGTGCTTGAATGACAAATATTTTGGTTTTGGTTTTAAACTATTTTTATACTAAAAATTAAACTAATATTAATTCTAAGATTAAAAAACTATAAGATTTATACTAAAAATTGATATAAATGACAAATTATGCTTGCTAAGGACGTGAAATGTTCCTTAAGTAATGGCAGGATAGGTTTAATGAATTAAAATCCTTAGAAAACAAGTTGCAAGAAATTAAATGACAAGTAAAGTAAAATGCTTTTTAAAATAAATGACAAGTATTTAAATTGCATTAAAAGTAAATGACGGTATGTAAATTGACTATTAATTTTTTAAACCTTTTTAAACCGCACTTAAATTCCAAATCACTAATCACTTAGCAACCACAAGTTAAACTACTCACTACGCATGGCAAATATCAAATAAGCTAACATTTTATAAAATAACTAATTAAATCTACACTAATTAATTGAAAAAGGATAGAAAATGTAACCAAATTGAAGAGCCGCAAATAAACGATAACCACCCGATCTTACAAACTTAATAAACAAATAAGTTTATCACTTTTAAGCTCTACTTCACTAATTAGCAAATAAAGGTGTCAACTTTATCTACTAATTACTTTCGTAAAAACTATAAAGATTAAAACTTTATCTATTTATCAACCTTATAAGACCCTTAAGCTCCGGCCTTAGATGTAGAAGGATGGAATAAGAAATAAGACATGAAAAGTTAAGACAAAACAAGCTAATAAGATGAAAACTTTTTAGAAAAATAAGCTATTTTGAAAACTAATTTTTGTAAAAATAAAACTAGATTAAATCTATATATAAAAAAAACTACTTTTGAAATAAAAACTAGAATAAGCTAAAAAGCTATCAAGGCTTTTTCGAAGAAAGGATGAAGAATATAAGCTTATAAATAAGCCACTTCTCAAATAAGCTACAATTACCCTTCGAAATAAGCCCTAGCTTAATAAGCTATAAGAAAAACTAGTAAAGTTTAGAACTTTATGACTAAATAAGCTAAATAATAAGCTCTCGAAGATAAAGGTGCTCAAGACTTAATGAATAAGTCGAGTAGGAGACTCATGACACCCTTTTTAGCATTCGAATCGAGCTTAATCAAACAATAAGCATTTTTGAAAAAGTAAAGACAAGAAAATGAGAAAAAGATGAGATAAGCAAAAGCTATTTTAGAATTTATTCTAAAGACAATAAGCTAAAAGATGAAAACTTTAGATCTAAATCTACCCGAAACTAAGATGTTCAATCAAGTGAACTTGGATCGGGTATATTTAAAGATTTAGATCTAAGTAAAATAAGCTAGAATTAAAAAGCAACAAACTTAATGCTAGAAAATAAGCTAAAAATATAAGATCTATTATTTTTAGATCTAATCCACCCAAAACTAAGGTGTTCAATCAAGTGAACTCGGATCGGGTATGATTAAGGATTAGATCTATATAAAGAAAAAAAAAGCTTGAATAAAAATAAGCAATCAAAAAATAAGCTAAAATAAGCTAACTCGAAAAGCTCTAAATCGAAAACAATATAAAATAAGTTAGTCTAAATAAGCTATGAAAGTAGCTTATTAGAATATAAGCTTAAGAGATGAGATCCAAAAATAAGCTATAAGCATGAGCTTATTTGGATATAAGCAAAAGAAAAGAAAGAGTAGAAGAAGAATAAGCATAAAAAGAAAATAAACATTAAGAAATAATAAGCATTTCATAAAAACAAACCTTAAACATCTTCATTAATAAGCTCAAAATCTTCATTTCAATAAGCTAAATAAGCTATAAAAGCTTTTACAATAAGCTAAAAATTATACTACACTACTCCTAAATCTACACCTACTACTATGAAAAAAATAAACTTAAAAACTAACTCTCACAAATGAGCTGCTGCGTTCCAATTTATAGCCCAAAGTGGGCTTGGGGGCATTTTCGTCTTTTCAGTCCATTCTGACGCGTTTTAGTGCAAAGGAGAGGGGCATTTTTGTTATTTCAGCCCATCCTGTGTTATTATACAGCGTACCTCGTACGCCAGCAGGATCCACCAATGAGAGCATGCCACGTAGCCTTATAGAAACCTCATACCAATCAACCTGGTATTGCTACAGTACCACGTATACCTGCACAGTACCTCGTACCAATCGTTAGTTGTACCACGTGTCACCACCTGAGTGGTGCCACGTGGCCTGCCAACCGTCACCGGAGCCACCACCAGACCACCGATCAACGGTGGTCAACGGCGACAGTCAACGGTGGCCAACGACGGTCAATGGCGGCGGACCACCGCCGGACCACCGGTCAACGGCGGTTGACCGCCAGTCAACCGGTGAGTCATGGTTGGGTCTGGGCTGGGTCATGTCGGGTCTTGGGCTGGGTCAGGTCGGGTCTTGGGCCAGGTCTGGATCGGGTCGGGTTTGGGTCCGCCACGTGGCATGCCATGTGGTACCACGTGTCAGCTGACGTGGCGTGGAGGGGATATTACCCTCCTGCGTTTCAAACCCCCGACCTCTTGGATAGAGTCTTAAGCAACCATAAGAAACCAACTGCGCTAGCAATGGTTTCAATAATATTATACAAAAATTAATATATAACCCTTTATTGGCCAGGTTCATTTATACTAGTATTAAAGGTTCAAACAGGGATGAAAAAGGTTCAAATATGAAAGGCCGGTACCGTTGGACTCGTAATTTCTTGCTCTTTCCAATGGTGTGATTGAGGAATATTAACGACTTCGTTTCGACCTTGATAAATGTGAAAACGTCGTCGAATGTCACCCGAAAATTACCGTTTTTTGCTTTGTTTTTAATCCTTTGTACCTGTAAGACATAAAAACACAATACAAACATATTTACAATATATTTATCCATATTTTTGTGTTTTAGTCTGTTTATTAGCATTTTCTGTGGTACAAATGATGTGTGTTTTAACACATATCAAAGACCACAGTGTATACGGACCACTCGGCTCTCAAATATCTTCTTGCTAAGCAAGATGATAAACCAAGATTGCTCCGGTGGATTCTCATACTCCAAGAATTTGATGTCATTATTCGTCATAAAAAAGGAGCGGAGAATCTCGCGGCCGACCACTTATCAAGACTTGAAAATCCCCACCAAGATGTTCTCGAGAACAAGGAAATTACCGAAATATTTCCTCTCGAGACTCTTGGTATGGTTACCTTTCGTGGTGATTCTAGTATCCCATGGTTTGCCGACATTGCAAACTACGATGCGGAGAATTTTTATTGTAAAAGGGATGTCATCCCAACAAAAGAAAAAATTCTTTAAAGATGTTAAGCATTATTTCTGGGACGACCCCTACTTGTTTAGAATTGGTGCGGATCAAGTGATTAGACGGTGTGTTTTTGGCCAAGAAGCCATTGACATCCTCACAGCTTGCCATAATAGACCCACCGGGGGACATCATGTTGCCAACTACATCGCTAAAAAAGTCTTTGATTCTAGTTTTTATTGGCCAACTATTTACCGAGATACCCATGACTTGGTCACACGGTGTGACGCTTGTCAACGTCAAGGCAAAATCTCACAAGCCCCTCCACATCTTTCTTCTTTTCATTCTCTTTTTCCCCTTTCTCTTCTTTTATAAATGAAGTTTCCCAAATTGGCATAATCAGCCCCTGCCTTTGTTTCCTTAATAATATAACTTAGGGGTTTGGCATTTTTGACCCCTCAAGTTATATTTTTCTTTGCTTTTTCTTCTCGGAGTTGACTTGACTTTGATTGGGCTTCGTCTTCACACACTTTTCCATCCCGTGTCCGGTTTTGTCGGTTTTTGCTTGGTTTTTCGTCTTTTTGTGAGATATCCGTTCCTGCACAACACAATTAGCAAAACAAGCATATATTTGGCATTTGAGTCCGTTTTTGGTTATTTTAGCTCGTTTTTAAAGGTAAAAGGTATGTGTGATTAAGCACATACCAATAAGCTTAAGAGATGGAATCCAAAAATAAGCTATAAGCATGAGCTTATTTGGATATAAGCAAAAGAAAAGAAAGAGTAGAAGAAGAATAAGCATAAAAAGAAAATAAACATTAAGAAATAATAAGCATTTCATAAAAACAAACCTTAAACATCTTCAATAATAAGCTCAAAATCTTCATTACAATAAGCTAAATAAGCTATAAAAGCTTTTACAATAAGCTAAAAATTATACTACACTACTCCTAAATCTACACCTACTACTATGAAAAAAATAAACTTAAAAACTAACTCCCACAAATGAGCTGCTGCGTTCCAATTTATAGCCCAAAGTGGGCTTGGGGGCATTTTTGTCTTTTCATGCCATTTTGACGCGTTTTAGTGCAAAGGTGAGGGGCATTTTCGTCATTTCAGCCCACCTCGTGTTATTATACATCCGTACCGTCCCGATCGAACGCACAGCAAGATCCCCACCAATAGAGCAGTGCCACATAGCCTTCTAGAAACCCTACCAATCAACCTCGATCTGCTACAAGAACCCATCGTACCTGCACAGTACCTCGTAACCAATCATTAGTTTTGTTGCCATTTTCAACACCAATAATGGTGCCACGTGGCATAGCCAGCCGTCACCGGAGCACCACAAGACCACGGTCAATGATAGGTCAACGACGACAGTCAACGTTGACCAACGATGTCAATGGGCGGGCGGACCACCGCCGGAACCACAGCCCGCTTACCACCGGTCAACCACAGGCAAACGCGGTTGACCGCCAGTCAAAGCCGTGGAGTCCATGGTTGGTCAGGTCCCGGGTCAGGTCGGGTCTTGGGCCGGGTCAGGTCGGGTCTTGGGCCAGTCCTGGATCGTGTCGGGCCCTGGGTCCGCCACGTGGTTCATGCCAACTGGTACCAACGTGTCAGTTTGATGTGGCAGCTGACTTGGCGTGGATGGATATTACCCTCCTGCTTTTACGAACCCCGCGACCTTCATGGATAGAGTCCTATAAGCACACCCCAAAAAACCAACATTGCCTAGCAATGGTTTCAATAATATTATACAAAAATTAATATATAACCCTTTATTGGCCAGGTTCATTTATACTAGTATTAAAGGTTCAAACAGGGACGAAAAAGGTTCAAATATGAAAGGCCGGTACCGTTGGACTCATAATTTTGTGCTCTTTCCAATGGTGTGATCGAGGAATATTAACGACTTCGTTTCGACCTTGATAAACGTGAAAACGTCGTCGAAAGTCACCCGAAAATTACCGTTTTTTTTGCTTTGTTTTCTATCCTTTGTACTGTAAACATAAAAACAACAATACAAAACATATTTGCCACATATTTACTTCCATATTTTATGTTTTTAAGTCCATTTATTAGTATTTTCGGGTGACACATGATGTGTGTTTTTAACACATATCCAAAGACCATATGAGTATAACGGACCACTTGGCTCTACAATATTTCTTGCTAACAAGCTGATAAACCGATGATTGCATCCTGGGTGAGTCTCCTACTTATCCCAAAAATATGAGTCATTATTCGTGATAAAAAAAGGAGGCGGAGAATCTTGCGGCCGGACACCATTATCAAGACTTTAAAATCCCACCAAGATGATACATCCTCAGAAACACGGACATTAACCGAAACTTTCCATCATGGACTCTTGGTATGGTTACCTTTCGTGGTGATTCAGTACCCCATGGTTTGCCGACATTGCAAACTACCACGCGGGGAAATTTATTGTACAAGGAAGTTCATCCCAACAAAAGAAAATAAATTCTTTAAATATGTTAAACATTTTTCTGGGACGACCCATACTTGTATAGAATTGGTCGTGGACAGTGATTACACATTGTGTTTTTTGGCCAAGAAGCCATTGACAACTTCCACACAGCTTACCAAAATAGACCCACCGGGACATCATTTGCCAACTCAACCGCAAAAAAGTCTTTGAGATTCAGGTTTTTAATGGCCGACAATTTACCGAGATACACCCATAGCTTGTCACACTGATGGTGACGCTTGTCAATGTCAAGGCAAGAATCCAGGCAAAAAGATTAAATGTCCCCAAATATGAAATTCAAAGTGAGGCGAGATCTTTGACGTATGGGCACGATTTCCTGGGGGCCATTCCTGTCTTTTACGAACAAGTACATTCTCCGAGGGCCGTTGACTACTTGGCTAAATGGGTTTGAAGCCAAAGTGTACCCCACTAAACGATGCCCCGATTGTTCTTTAAAATTTTGAAATCTCTCTCCGCCCTGATTGGAACTCCCGAAGCTGTAAACGATAATAGTAGATCGCGGTACACACTATTTGAAATGGCAATTTTCAAAGGACATCTTAGTATGGGTGAGAGAGTTACTCACGCGTCTTTTCTAACCGTGTATAATACCAGAAACAAGTGGACAAGTGGAGGTTTCAAATCGTGGTTTGAAACGTATCTTAGAAAGGGCCGTAGGTGAAAATCGTGCTTTATGGTCCGATAAGTTAGACGATGCTTTATGGGCCTTCCGTGCCGCTTTCAAAACACCCATCGGGTGCACTCCATATAAGTTAGTGTACGAAAAGGCTTGTCATCTTCCTATTGAACTTGAACACAAGGCCTATTGGGCCTTGAAACATTGCAATTTTGACCTTAAGACCACGGGTGATCATCAGAAAATTCAAATGAATGAATTAAATAAACTCCAGGATTAAGCTTACGAGAACTCTTTAATCTACAAAGAGAAAACGATGAAGATTCATGACTCTAAGATTAAGAACAGCGTTTTCAACGTTGGTGATCGGGTTCTTCTCTTCAATTCTTGATTAAAGATTTTCTCGGGCAAGCTCAAAACCTGTTGGACCGGACCATTCACCGTTGCTCGAGTTTTCCCTTATGGTACCATCGAGTTATCTCAAACCGACAGACCAAATTTCAAGGTAAACGGTCATAGAGTTAAATACTACTTTGGAGGGGACATACCAGCCATGGTTGTCCCGGATCTCCAAACCTTCCCTATGGACAACTAAATTCGGGGACGAATCGCTTAGTGACTCATTAATAAACAAGCGCTTCGTGGGTGGCAACCCATACTTATCCTAATATAATTATAGTAGTAGTAATAAATAAGTGTGACGTGAGGAGGTTCGCCTATTCCTTTCTCGTATTTCGTGGTTTGTGTTGTATGTCCAGGATTGCCCCGGATTATGAAGACTCTCGTGCTTATGGTTTTGTCCTTCATTTACTTGAACTTCAATCCTTAGCTTGATTATGGGAATCCAATATCCTAAATCTTATCGACTAACATTTATCTTTGATCATACTTAATAAACGGATTTAGAGTTACGTAAAGACCTTTCTTAAAACATTGAGGACAATGTTCAGTTCTCGTATGGGGGAAATCTATCAATTGGATTATGCCCGCAGTCGTTGTTTTCATGTAATCCCGTTTTTACCACCAAAATTTTAAAAAATATTGTGATTTTATGCAAAAATTAAAAAAAAAGTCCAAAAATAAAATAAGTATGTTGTCACAATGTTTGACTTTCCTGCTGGGTAGAATAAGAAAATTTTTTGACTCGATCGAGCGTGTTGAGCTCTTAGCTTTGTCCCTTAACCTTTATAAACGTTAGCTTTTGCTAGTCTTTTATACAAGAAGCTTTAAAATGCGAATTCTAGCTTAACCAAGCCAAGATTTCGCAAGTTTCCATAATTGACTTTAAATATGCAAAGCTAGTTTATTTGACTAAGCATTCGCGGATCTTTTTATTAAAGATTTTAAATTTGCGAAGAACGAGAAATGATAGAGTTAATTATGAGTTAGATGCTAAACAAGGATTATTTGGAAATCTTACAAGCTCATAAGTGTAATTTGTGGCTTTTTCTCCCATAAGCTCCTAACCTGACTAATAATAAGTGCTATTTTCGAAAATTAAACTTAAATCAACAATTTTTGAATTTGAAGCTTTATTAATGTAGTCGATAACATTAATTTATTTAGTCTTAGTTCAGCTATATACTTAAATTTTCTAAAAACAATTTTTTCTATATTCCGCGTAATAAATGTTGCAAAAAAATAATTATGATGATATATACTAATAAGTAGAAACAATATCCCCGTCAGTTTACTGGATCTTGCTGGCTCACAACCGATGTTTCAGTCTTCATATAAGGTGGGGGCCTACACCGAAATAAGACCACTACCTCTTGCCGGCTCACAACCGATGTGGTAGTCGTTTAAAGGGCGGAGGTAATATATTATGATTATAGCAAAAAAAAAAATATAAAATAATAATAATAATAATAAAATAAAAATGTATACTTGTCAAATAAATAAGTGTATTAAAATCTCTTTTTCTAAAATTTAAATATATTTTTGAACTAAGACTAATTTGCTTTAGTTGTAGTTTTTCTATGTATAAACGGGAAGTCCAAGGGTTTTGAAACCGAAGGTCCATGAGTCTCGATACAGATCTCTGTGAGGTGTCAAAATCCTGGTCACTTAGCCGCAAGGTTGGGATGTGCCTAGACGAAAGTGGCTACATGGGATGATCTCGCCTTCAAACTCATTATTTTTGGGTGGAACGTGAAGCATATAAATATTGCAACTTTCTTAAAAAGTTGATCCACGGTTGAAATTCGAAATGAGCACATTCACCTAAGATATAATAATCGTTGGGAGTGAAAAGTTTCACAAGTTACAAGTATGAGTAGTGTTAGCATCTTAACTTATATTTAACGGTGATTTCATTTTTATGCTTAGTTTGGGACAAGTGAAAAATCAGGGACGATGAATTTATCCTTTTTGGGCATTTTAGGATTGAAGTGCTTTTTGTTCTATGACCATAAAGGTTATGAAAATAATGGAAGTCCAAACATTCTAGTTAGAAAAAGAAAAAGAAAAAATATAAAAAAATATGTGTGGTAATTAGTGTAGATATATAAAAATGGTCGAAACGGGGCTTTTTAAAGCTATTTCCTTAAGATGAACACTTAGCTACTTTTCGAGGTAATTAGTCGAGAGGAATTAAGACTCTTAGTTTTCTAAAGTGTTTACTTATAGCATTGCGTGAGGACACGACAATAGTTTAATATGGGGGATTTTGGTATGTGCTTAATTACACATACCTTTAACCTAATAAAACGAGCTTAAATGATCAAAAACGGACATAAAATGCAAAAATATGTTTGTTTTGCTTTGTATACTGTGCAAGTATCGAATATTTACTAAAGGACAAAAACAAAGCCACAACGGACAAAACCGAGCACGGAATTGGAAAGAGCACGAAAAACCAAAGCCGAAGACATAAGCATCTTATTGGGCCAACCCGTACCCAAGTTAATGAGCCGAGTCAGCCCACTAAGCTTATTTATTAAATTAAAAGCCCATGATATAAGCCTAAATCATTTATAAAAGTCCAAGCCTAAAATTAAATAACCAAGCCCAACAAAAGCCCAACCATATTCCTGTTAAAACCTTTACACCGTTAGTCCTTAGGGACTAACACAGTTAGTCCCTAACCCATTACACAGTTAGTCCCTAATCCTAGCCCCGTTAGTCCTTCCCCTAACACTCTTTACAAATCAAACGATTAAACCATTTCCCGCCAAAATCACTATTCACCCATCCCTTTCCCTGCAACCCGAAAAACATACTTAACCTATTCTACCCTGCAACCCGACAAACCCCATTTAACCTATTCCCCTAAGAAATGACAAGACACGTTGGCAATCCCTTGGTGATTGATTGGACATGACTAAATCAAGGGCTGAGATTAATGTAAATGGATTTAAGGGCTCAGATTAAAGGCTTGGAGAGCACTCTCATACCCTCTCACAGAAGAAACACACTTGAAGACCTAGAACCTTCCTCCTTCATCTATAAATAGAGGCCATTGTGCCACAGATTGGAAGCTAGTTTTTTTAATCTTATTATTGTATGTTTCAGCTTATAGTAGTTTATGTTAGCTTATTATTGTATTTGCTTTAAAAACATTGTATTCAGTTTTAAGTATTAATGAAATTCTAAGTTTGATGTTAAAATTTGTTTTTATGTTAATGCAATATATGTTTTGAAAATGGTTTGTTAAGCTCATATAAGCTGTTTTATCTAACAAGATGTTTCTTAAATCAGTTTAGTTCTTTATAGCCACATTGTTTAAGTTTTTATCTCATTTCACTTAAAATCCACCCCTAAAATACCTCAGCTTATTTGTGGAAGATAAGCCGGATTTGGAAGGGCTTATAAGACCTCACTAGCTTGTTTTCAAACAAGCTAGAGCTTGTTGATAAGCTCTTAAGAGCATTTAATGCCCTTGTTTTGAGCAAAGGGCTCTGTAAGTTAACTTTTCCATTTTATAGCTTAAAACTGCATTAGCTTATTAGACTGCTTATTTTCTGCTTATTTGGTGCTTATTTCTGCTTAATATTGTCTGTTTATGCTTATTTAGTATAGTTTATAGCTTAAATATAGTTTAGTATAGATTTGATATAAAACTGTCTTATTTAGCTTAAAACTGCTTATTCTGTTTGCTTATTGTTAAGTGCTTATTGAAGGTTGAATTTTGCTTATTAAGTCTTAATATAGTTAGTTTGTCATCTGTTTTTAAAAACTTAAGCTTAAAACAGTCTTTTGTAGCCTAAAAATGAGAAAACAGGTTTTAAAGGAGTGTTTGGTAGGATAGGTTTAATGATAAACAGTTTTGAGTTGTTCTTGGTTATCAAATCAATTTCATAAGCTTTAATTAGTCCTAAGTAGTAATTTTCATAAGCTTATAGTTAGTTTAGTTAGTTTTTCTAGTTTCTTTTGTCAAATACTTAAGTCTGCCAAACTAAATAAGCTTCTAAACTGCTTCTTTGATAAGATTGTTTAAGTTGAAGTTTTTATGTCCAAAACGTGGTGTCTAGAGCACCATTGTCATCTGTTTTTAAAGTAAATTTGCTTGGTAAAGCCCTTTGAGTTCTTTTGTTAAAAAACAATTAAGCTTTTTAAAGTTTTTAAGCTTGATCTTAGAGCCTTATAGTGCAGATAATTTATGATCATGTCTTAGCTTAATCTAGGTTAATTGTTGCTGCTATTAGCTTATTATAGTCCACTCTTAATCTGTTTTAAGTTTTTATTGTGTCATAATTCATTTTGAGTCTTTAAACTTGTCTACAATTAGTCATTTTAATTTCAAGAAGTCAAAAACAAAATTTAGTAAACTGTCATTTTCTTTTCACTTGTCTAGCTTATTTTCTTAACCATTTCGCTTAATTTTTGTTATCTTGAGTCATTTGAGTCTTGTCCTTAATCTGTTTGAGCTTATTTTGTAGTTTAGCTTTCATTTGCTTAACTTAATTTAGGGCTGCATTTAGCCATTTAAAACATTGAAAAAAAACCAAAAACATAGTTAAAACAATTTCTTATCTTTGATTTTTCTAGCTCTTTGCTTATACTTATTTACTTAATTCTTGCTTTTATGTGCTTATTAGTGTCTAATCTTCATCTGTTTTCATGTCTTAGCTTTTTCCAATTGCTTAATTGTCCTTTAGCTTAGCTTAAAGTTTGGCAAAAATCTTTCTAAACTGTCTTTTTTTAGTCTCCTGTCTTATTGCTTTTTGTAGTGCTTATCAGCTTAATGTGTTTGCTTATTTGTAGTTTTAAGTGCTTATAGGGAATATTAGTCTATCTGTTTTCAGCTTATTAGTGTCCTAGTTGCTTATTCAGTCCTGATAAGCCAAACAGTTTTTCCATAGTGTCTCTTGAGTCCTTTTTTTATCATCTGTTTTGATATCTTTTAAACTGCTTTTCAGTTTCCTTTGTTTGCTTATTTTTTGTCCCAAGTGCTTATTAGGTTAAAGTATTGATCTGTTTCAGCTTATTTTTGTCTCTAATAGCTTTTTGAGTCCTTAAGCCCAATTAGTTTTAGCTAGTTTTGTCAAAGCTTAAAAAAAGCTAAACTATCATTTCAATCTGTTTATTTCTAGCTTATTATTAAGTTTGGTCAAAAAGTTCATTTTTCAAAGTTGCTTATTTTTGTCTTATCTTTAACAGTTTTCAAAAAAGAAATAAAAAAATGTTTTTATCAAAAAGGAAGTCACAGGTTTCGAACCTGTGACCTCCCCCTTAACCCCTAACACTTTAACACACACACCTTCTACCATTTGCGCCCTTGGGACTTTTTCGTTAACACTCCATACCACTTTCCTTTTAACCCATCTTTGCAGTTTAAGCCTTTCAGCCTGTTTAGCTTATTTACAGCTTATTCCAATAAGCTGTTGGACCCATTTTATTTTTCCTAGGATTAGATTAGTTCAAAGTACTTTTCGTGATTTTTTCATATTTTTCTAAATTAGTTTAATACTTTTTATAATATTTTTAGATTAAATCTGTTTTTTAATTCATAATAAATAAAATAAAAGTCAAAAAAATATAATTCTTTTTTCTAAAATTAAGTTTAATCATTTAGGACTTTTATAAATTAGATTTGCATTTTTAGGGTTAAAATTTGATAATTTAGGTTTTTAGTCGCGTTTTTCGATTCCCGTTAACGTTTTTAGTTTAAATCTTTAATTGCTTTAATTGTTGCTTGCCTTTATTTGTTTTTTTTGCATTTGTAGAAATAGAATCCAAAACCAAATCTTTAACTATTCAAATCACGCGATCACGAACTTAACCACGATTCTCAATTCACGCTTCGTTGGGACTACTACCCGGGAGGTTTTGAATTTTACTTTGGTTAAAAGTAATTTTCTTAAAAACCTTACGGAATACTTTCTCTTACTACTATTTGATATTTTAGTTATTAGTTATATAATTAAGTATTTATTATATATACTATTAACCCGAAGTAATCATCCGCCCTAGTGTTCGTGTTCCGTAGATGGTACCAATATGGACCACCCGAAGTCTTTCAGTCAAAATTTTTATACAATTGAAATGTTTTATTACAAACCTTACGAAGTATAAAAATTTAGGATTTTTTATGGTTGATGGTTTTAAATATAAATCGTTTTGAAGCACATGTTCAAATGTTAATTTTCTTGAAAGTCAAAAAATCCAGACCACATACGACAAATCGCTTAATCGATACACAAATTTTTACACACATCTTTTCACATGACTATAATTAACAAAAACTTCAAACAATGTTGCTCCAAACTACATTTATGGTCAAAAATTTAAAACCATGCCACCGAGAAAGGACACGCACTATGTCTACGCACTATTCGGCCATTAGAAACGAACCGAACACCTCCGATTATCAATAAAAAATTTTGAACGCTCCAATCATTGACACCAAATTCTGCCCTTAGAAAATTTGATTTATAGATCATCGTCTTCAACTTCTCATACGCCCGACTACACGTTCCTCCTTGATGTTTTCACATCAGGGGATGTCTTCTGACATTCTTTTATATCAGCTATGAGACTTCTAGCAATGCTCATCCTCATTGTTCAAACTCTAACTGGTCCTACCCTTTTTTTTGTATACGACGTCAGCAACTACGCTTAGTCTTCCTAGGCGATAAGGACGCCACCGTCGCGACCCACTGCTAACCTCGCTCACGCTACTCGACTTAATATGAGAACCTTCTTACGAAACATGTACATAGACTCTTGTGGTCTGTACAGATAAGACACTACGCACCATATGAATATCGTCTCCATGATTTTAATTCAAGACTACGACTGCCAACTCCATACCACGAATATGTTATTCCTTCGTAATTCCTTAAATTACATTGAAACAACCTTCTTCACATTGGGAAGCCTTCATTCTTAGTTCTTCAATCTTCGTATACGGTGATCGTTCCTCCATTCGGAGATTCAGTCCTAATAATCTTTCTATCCCATATAGTTCATACCTCGATACTTGGCCAACGATTCCCTTCTTCAATGATTTCTTCAGTAACAAATTATTCTCCATCTACAAATTCTGCAACTAGTACTCTATCTAATCTCTTCGATTCACGATTTACACGACGGTACGAAAAAGAAGTCGCAAAACATCTTTTGGCACCAGACGTCATATGCGAGCAGGTTCTTTATTTTTCTTTCACGTTGATCTTCTGACTTTATTTTGACGAATATAT
The DNA here is from genome assembly GCA_026074375.1 of Tanacetum coccineum. NCBI lineage: Eukaryota > Viridiplantae > Streptophyta > Magnoliopsida > Asterales > Asteraceae > Tanacetum > Tanacetum coccineum. Next base: position 16,152 of record BQNB010119695.1, read on the forward strand.
CGATCTTCGTGAGTCCACAAGAAACCACAATTTCCATAAATTAACTATGCAGTGCAACCTCAAGCAAAGCGCCCTAATCGATTGCACTAGTAACAAGTGTTCGTGCCAATCTGCACCGACTCATACCCTGTTTTGCGCAACCCATTTTAGATTATGATGAAGACCGTATAGAGAATGATTGATCATCCTCTCCCTAATAGATACACGATGTTCTATAACATGACGCCTCCTCCCTCATTATCTTTACTAATTTCCCTCTAAACGACTCACTTACCTCGACTGTACCCCTAACCGTCTTCGCTAATCTCATTAATCTAATCTATAGATACCCATTCGTGTGCTGTGAGCGAACCCAAAATTGAGCAAACTTTTCAAAAACAAATAACAATTTGATGCTTAGCTTAATTTCATGACAATTCTTGTTTGATTGAGTTGTGGAGTTAAGTTAGATTCAATTTTTTACTTAACTTAAGGTTTATGATAATTTTGCTCAACTACGGGAAAGCTTACCCTCGCCAATATAGCTGCCTGATAGTTACTTTAGACTGACACCCCTTTTCACTTAGTAAGATAAGTTTAGATAGAAATGCCATGATTTTAACTTTTAGAAGTACTTGACCATGCCACATAAACTATGACCACAACACTGAGTCCTGATTTGACTTCTAATTCTGTTGTGATGAAATTGACCTCCATTGAATTTCAAGTACAAGTGTGTCTTTTACAATAAGAAAAGATAAAAATTATTGATTCTAATATAGCAGACTAGAAATTTGTCACCTTGACCTGCGAATACCCTAGAGAGTTTAGTGGTTGGTGTATGATGAACCCTAAGTAAAACCTAGCCGATGATTAAGTAGTTATCACCCCATATGAAGTCAGTTTGATGATTGATTTCATGTTATGGAAGAACCAAATGAAACTCTCGTTAGGAAAGTTAAGCAACTTAGACGAGATAAGAGTTTGGTTTCAAACTTAGAGGGAACTCATGGCGAGGACCCGAATTTACTTGGGAACGAGAGGATCAGATGAAACTCAAGTACCCACACTTCTTTAGCTCTAGCACTAGTTGAATTTCAGGATGAAATTCTTTTAAGGGGGGTAAACTATAACCTTTGCCATTTTTCCAGACCTATGATGTTCTAGTTAATTCTCTATTTTATTGACTTTTGCTGTTTCTGCCAAAACAGTTACCGTGTTAACGGTAGTCAATTTATAATTTATTTAGTTAATGGTTCTTTTATTTCTTGAATTATTTCTTTTTGAATGTTTACATCTATATTTGATCACTTACCGAGAGGTCTATCCCGCAAACAGCTTAAAACGTCAAACAACGCGTCTCGTCACGGCTAGTTTCTGTATATACTAAATTAAAATATTTTAACTGTAAATTTATTACTTTTAATATTTTTAAGATTTCTAAACTTAATTAAAACACTTACTAAAAACTTAAACTTTTTGAGATTTCATTAGTTACTAAATAAGCACGTTACACATCCCGATAAGAGACAAAAAAATAAAATAGAATGCCTTGTTTTGGACCATAACTGACCGGACCCCATGGGGAGGCAAGCTAGCAAGAATAAAGGGTCCTTAAGTCCTTATTTATTTTGTCTACACCTTAATTTGAAAACACATACACAAAACATCAAAAAATACACACAACAAAATTCTCTCTTCTTCTTTTCTCTCTTTGGTCGGTCGAACTCAACCCATACGCAAATCCATACATTTTTCAAATTTGATCAAGTTCTTGAAAGCTTTATAGTATTTAGGTTTGATTCTGTTTGTTAGTTTGGGTAAATAACAGCATTTGGGTTGTCGGTTAGTCAAGAATCCACCTTTAAACCATATCTTTTGTAAGTTAATCTTTCCTTAATTTTTCTTGTACTTCTACTAATCTTATCATGTGTTGATACTAGTTGTACAATTGTTTTTGAAAAATCAAAGGTTAAAAGTTTACAAATAGCCTAAAAGGAACTATATATATTTTGAATGGGAGAAAATAAACCATGGGAAAAATATAGTTGTGTTGTTGTGGTTGTATTGTTGTAAAGAAATAATTTACCAAAAAGGCTTATTTACTTATTCGGCTTATTAATAAGCTCTTGAGAGCTTATCTGGACTTATATATGCCTTGGTCCAAACAGAAAACAAAAGAAAATAAAATTTTGGCTTATTCAAGTTTCGTCTTATTTTTCCTAGTTTATTTTCGTGACTTATTTGAGTACTAATAAGGGCTTAAGCTTGTTAGGCTTAATAAATAAGCCCATGTGTGCTTATATGGTTTTGTGGGCCTCGACCCAAAATCTAAGCCCAAACCATGCGTTTAAGTAATAAGCCGCACGGCTTGGCTTATTTTGTGGCTTATATTTTTTGCTTATTTGATACGTCAAGTGTTTATTTGCTTATTATAATACTTATTGGTATATTTTTGGGCTTATTGTATTTTGTAACCTTTGTATGGGCTTATTGGGCCGAAAAGCCCATTAAGGACCCATTTGGCTTTTGACTTAATGTTAAGCCGAGCCTATGGCTTATTTCGATCTTATAAGCTTGGTTTATAAGCTTACATATATTATAACTTATTTTCGTACGTAACGTATTATTATCGTAAGTGTTTTGGCTTGTTAAACTTGATAAATATTTTGGCTATATAATCGGGCTAACAAGTAAATTATATTGGGCTAAACTAACAACTACTAAGTGGAAACGTTGTGGACTATTAATGGGTTATAAGTGTAGGTGCTGAATTAAATGAATATCATATAATCAAATATAAAACGCAGCGGAACATGCACCTATCAACGTATCCATAGAGTCATATGATCAATCAAAGTTAAAACAAGAAAAGTAATACCTTTGTAGCGTGATCAGTAGAATCAAATGGTGACCTTCACCTTAACACGAAACACCTAATAAAACCAAGTGATCAATGGAGATCACCTCTATGATGTATCCACACTACACTTCCTTGTATACCAATTAGATGCTAGTCTTAACCTTGTAACCTTGACTAAACTAGATACAAAGTGATTGAAAAACAAGAACACAAAAACCATAGAAAGAGTGTGTTTGTGTCGTGTTTTTATAAGAGGGAGAAGGGGAGAGTCAAACTTACTTTCTTAAAAATCCGACAAAAAGACAAAATAATAAAAATATTATTTTAATGTCCGACTAATATAAAATATATATATATATAACTTTATCGAAAAACTACTATTTTATAATATAGGCGTTTAAGATATTTCTTCTTTTTACACCTATATCGAGAACATCTTACCTAAGTAACTTGGAGGATCGGGTAAATAGCCGAAACATATCAAATTTCTTATTTCTTTAATTCTTATTTTCTTAATTCCTATTTCTTAAATTCAAAATTCTTTAATTCTTATTTCTTAATTCTTATTTCTTTAATCTTATTTCTTTAATTCTTATTTCTTTAATTCTAAATTCTTTAATTCTTATTTCCTTAATTCATATTTCTTTAATTCATATTTCTTTGATTCTTACTTTTTTATTCTTATTTCTTTGATTCTTATTTATTTAATTATTATTTCTTTAATTCTTACTTACTTACCATTATGTCTAGTCCTGAATTTCTAATTATCTTCTTAAATAACACACATATATATATACATCGTACGTTGACATAAATTCATCGAGTCAAACTTATCAACCACTACACAAAATGATACAAAATCTTTTACAACACTTATACAAATGCTTTACAAACAAATATACATTATTTCATTTTCCTAAAAAATGTCTCTAAAACAAAAATCTATTAATAGGTCATGGCCGGGTACCATTGCACGTCATTCTGTGATCATCTATTTCCTGCTACTTTCATTTGTATTTGAGGTGAGTTCTCATAGCCTCATTTTCAAACTATTTTCACTAGGGGAAAATGATACTCAAATCTATTTCAAATTGTTTACTTCTGTGCTAAAACTAATACTATGCTTTTGGACAATGTTATGTGACTATAATTGCGTATGTGAATGATGTTGTATATGTTCATGCATGCTATGAGGTACATAACTAAGAACTATTTTGCTGACCTATGTAGCTCTAGCTGGTAGGCGATATGTGCGAAGGACTATAAGCCCTTGGATTATTGTTGAATGGTCAGTATGACTTGATTGCTATGATATTCTATGACTACTATGATTGCTATGTATACTGCTTGCACTTCGCTATTATACTGCACTATTGTCTTACTCAAATTCTGGTACAACAACTGGGTTTATACTCTAAACAAACGAGCTCACCAACTTTATGTTGACCTTTTTGAGTATCATTTTCAGGTGATCAGCAATTACAAAACCAAGGTACTTGAAATCAAAGTTATCCAATTTTCCAAGATGTTTTTCTAAAGACAAGTTTTCTCTTCCATCAAAGACTATATTTTATGTAGCTTTATAAACTAAATTTCTTGTAACAAATTATGGCGTAATCTACTATCTTATGCGATGTCTCCGAAACGTCGCACCTCGTGTTTCCGCCTTAGACGGGGTATGACAGATTGGTATCAGAGCCTAAGGTTATAGAGAATGCCGGTTTTTCAAAAATAAAAACCCAACTATAACCAAACTAAAGTTTTCATAAAACCCC
>BQNB010119696.1:0-10898 GCA_026074375.1 Tanacetum coccineum
TTTAACAATATATACCCCTTTGCATGAAATGTTTTGCATTTTAAGTCCAAAATTCATAATCTTTGTATTTTTGATCTAAAAATTAATTTGCAGCTTATAGCTTATTACTATAAGCTAAAATAAGTAAGTTTTACGAGCTTGTAGCTTATGAAAAGAGCTTATTGAACGAGTAGAAAAGCTTACTAGTACACGAAATGGATCAAAGATGGTGAAATGGGTCGAAATGGGTGAGTATGATCCGAAATCTTTAGGAGATGAATCAAGGACCTCTTTTCTTTTCTTATATGGCTTCTACTTAGCTTAATTTTCCTTACTTCTCATCTAGGACATGGCTAGAGCATAGTTTTAAGGTAGTTTTGAGTTTGGATGGTGAATTAAGAATGTGTGCATGTATGCATGTATATATAGGGTAAAGGAAGAAGTGGTGGCCAAGTTGAGTGGAGTGGTGGCCAAGGGTTTTCTAGGTATGACTATTAGAAGCTAAAACTACCTTAGAGAGGTGGAGAGGGGTTCGGTTATACATGTAGGTAACAAGTAGGGTTTTCTTGGGGAACAAGGTGCAAGTTAATGACAAGGAGGTGACAAGTAGGCGAAGGAGGCTAGAAAGGTGGTGACAAGGTGCTAGGTAAGGTGGTACATCATGGTGGAGGGTGGTTACTTGGTTAGAACTTGGTTCAAACTAGTTTAATTGGTGTCGAGTTGTTTAGGGTGTTCGGGTTAGGGTTAGGACGAGCTAGGGTTAGAACTTAGTTAATAACTAGTTTATATGTTATGCATTGGAGTGTTGTAATTCATGCTATAAAGGTGGTATGAAATGCCTTAGAAATTAGAGGGAAAATGGCTCATTTGAATCTTGTGCTTAATTAACTTGTACTTTAAGCTTAAAGGAGTTGTACTAGGGTTTAGGAGGGAATTATATTCGAATATTATGCATTGATAACTTGTATACATGCCTCATATGTTTGTACATTAGTTTTGTGTGTAAACACTACATGTAATCAGTGTTTTGATATAAACGTTTAACGTATAAAGTCTGTTTTATATTAAACGTTATGGATGGTACGTTAAATAGATAACGTAAGGTAAAATGAAGTTTAAAACATATTGCTTGACATATTATAACGTTTACTTGCTATAAACGTTGATGAAATTGGCATTGGTAGGTTGCGTGAGCTTGTTTACTTTTGTAATGTAAGTTATGTTACATTATGAATGGAATAAAGCAAAAATCTTTCCATGAAAATGGTTGCATCTAATTTAATAGATGGATAATTATACTGATGAAAATTGCATCTAATTTAATAGATGGATAATTACACTAATGAAAATTGCATCTAATTTAATAGATGGATAATTACATAGATGAAAATTGTGGGTTGTTATAGTAGTAGACATATTCTTTGATGTTTGGAAATAAATGTGGATACTTGGCACAAATTTGATCTTCGCGTTCCCACGTAAATTCTGGTCCTCTTTTAGAGTTCCATCTTACTTTGACTATAGGGATACGACTTTGTCTCAGTTGCTTGACTTCTCGATCCATAATTTCTATTGGTTCTTCCACAAAGTTGAGTTTGTCATCGAGCCGAAGCTCTTTCATTGGAATGACGAGAGATTCGTCAGATAGGCATTTCTTTAAATTAGAAATGTGGAAGGTACTGTGGACATTACTGAGTTCTTCAGGAAGCTCAAGTTTATATGCCATTGGGCTGACCCTTTTAAGGATCTTAAATGGTCCAATGTACCAGGGGTTAAGCTTTCCTCGCTTTCCGAATCGGATGACACCTTTTCGAGGTGACACTTTTAACATAACACGATCTCCAACTTGGAATTCCAAAGGCTTTCGCCTTACATTGGCATAACTCCTTTGCCGATCTCTTGCAGCTTGCAAGCGTTGTCGGATTTGAACTATCTTTTTAGTAGTTTCATGGATTATCTCTGGTCCCGTGAGTTGGACATCTCCAACTTCGGCCCAGCAGACAAGTGATCGGCACTTTCGACCATAAAGTGCCTCGAATGGTGCTGCCTTAATACTAGCATGGTAACTGTTATTGTAAGAAAATTATACCAGTGGTAAGTGTCTCTCCTATCCTTTTCCAAAATCTATAACACAGGCTCGAAGCTTATCTTCAAGTGTTTGGATGGTTCTTTCACTTTGTACATCAGTCTCAGGATGATATGTCGTACTCATGTCTAATTAAGTACCCAAAGCATTCTGCATTGATTGCCAGAATCTGGATGTGAAATGACTGTCACGATCTGAGATAATAGATATCAGCACTCCATGTCGTGAGACTATCTCCTTTATATAGAACCTTGTAAGGGTTTCCATACTATCTGTCGCTCTGGTAGGAATGAAATGTGCTGATTTTGTAAGGCGATCTACAATGACCCAAATTATGTCATGTCCGCTTGATGTTTTGGGTAGTTTGTAATGAAGTCCATTGTTATTCTTTCCCATTTCCATGTAGGAATCTCTGGTTGTATCAGTAAGCCAGATGGCTTTTGACATTCTGCTTTAACTCTAGAGCATGTTAAACACTTGCCAACATATTCAGCGATGATCGCCTTCATGTTAGGCCACCAATAGAGTTTCTTTAGATCTTGATACATCTTGTCAAAACCTGGGTGGATGGAATACTTTGATTTATGAGATTCATGCATGATTAAGTCCCTCAAATTACCAGAGAGTGGTAACCAACTTCGATTCTTGATACAACGAATTCCATCAGGACGTACTTCAAATGCTTTGTCCATTCCTTATAGGTTCTCAGCTTTGATGTTCTCTTCTTTGATCGCCTTGGTTTGGGCTTCGAGGATTTATGATGGAAATTTTGGGTGAAGGGTCATGACTTATGATCTAACTCGAAGTGGTTTAATTCGTTCCTTCTAGCTTAAGGCATCTGCTACAACATTTTCCTTCCCAGGATGGTAGCGAATCTCATAATCGTAATCTGCGAGCAATTCTAACCAATGACGTTATCTCATGTTCAATTCTTTCTGATCAAGGATATGTTGAAGACTTTTATGATCAGTGAACATGGTACACTTTGTGCCATACAGATAGTGTCTCTAAATTTTAAGAGCGAACACTACTGCTCCTAATTCAAGGTCGTGTGTGGTATAGTTCTCTTCATAAGGCTTGAGTTGTCGGGATGCATATGCAATAACGTTTTCTCTTTGCAATAACATCGCTCCCAGACCTTGATATGATGCATCACAGTAAACGATAAAGTCATCGTTTCCTTCTGGTAATGCTAAGATTGGAGCTTCACATAATTTTTGTTTTAATAATTGGATGGCTGACTCTTGGTTTTCTCCCCAGATATATTTCTTGTTTTTCAGGGTTAATTCAGTCAAAGACTTTGCAATCTTTGAAAAACCTTCAATGAATCTCCGATAGTAGCCGACGAGTCTTAAGAATTGGCGTACTTCTGTAGGTGTAGTAGGAGATGCCTAATTCTTAACTATTTCAATCTTGGCGGGGTCAACGTGAATTCCTTGGCTGTCAGTCACGTGCCCGAGAAATTATGCACGATACTGATCTAGAAATTACATTTGGAGAACTTGGCATATAATTTCTCCTTTTTGAGTAATTCCAAGATTACTCTTAGGTGATCTGTGTGGTGTTCTTTGTTACGGGAGTAGATAAGAATATCATCGATGAATACTATCACAAATTTATCCAAGTATGGTTTGCACACATGGTTCATGAGATCCATGAACACAGCAGGCGCGTTAGTTAAACCAAATGGCATCACATGGAATTTGTAGTGTATGTATCGCGTTCTGAAAGCAGTCTTGGGAATATCTTCATCCCTGACTCTCAGTTGGTGATAGCCTGATCTTAAGTCAATCTTTGAGTAAACACTCGAACCTTAAAGTTGGTCGAATAAATCATCGATCCTGGGTAATGGGTAACGATTCTTTACGATGAGTTTATTTAGCTTCTGGTAATCGATACACATTCTGAAAGACCCGTCTTTCTTTTTAACAAATAAGACAGGAGCTCCTCAAGGTGAAGTACTTGGTCGGATTAATCCTCGGTCTGCTAACTCTTATAGTTGGTCAGATAGTTCCTGCATTTCTGAAGGAGCTAATCTGTAAGGTGATCGGGCTACTGGTGCCGCTCCTGGAATTAAATCAATTTGGAATTCTACTTGGCGAACCGGGGAAGGCCGGGTAGATCTTTAGGAAAAATTTCCATAAATTCTCTGACTACTAGTATATCTTCTAGTCATTTTTTGTCTGAATTCTTCTCCATTACTTGGGCTACAAAAACTCAAAGTCCCTGGATATATACCTTTCGGTTTATATACAGGATATGAGGCTTAGTCGGGTTTTACTTCAATCACCTCGTATGATCAAAGTTTCACCGTTGATTGGGATGTGGACGAATTTCTCGTCACAAGTAATTCTAGCATGATACTTAGATAACCAATCCATACCAATGACGACGTCAAAACTACCAAGTTTAATCGGCATAAGATCAATTTCGAAAGGTTGGTTTAGCAAAATCAGAGTGCAACCCTGGATAACGGTATTAGTGCCTACTAGGTTTCTATCGACCATTTCAATATCATAAGTGGCATCTAGTGTAATTGGTGGAATATTAAGCATAGAAGCAAGAGATATGGATACAAAACTTTTATCGGCTCATGAATCAAATAATACTCTAGCTAAATGTTGGTTTAGAAGGAACTTACCTGTGACTACGTTTGGGTCTTGGTGAGCATTCTTGTCCCTCAGCAAGTATGCTCTTCCGTAGGCATTGTTGTTTGCTCTTGAGCACTGACTTTTGTAGTGCCCTTTCTCTCCGCAGGCATGACAAGTTACAGATACTGGTTGTAGGTTGCTTCCAGTGGCTGGCCCTTTGTTTCTGCAGTTCCTGGTCAGATGACCCGCCTTGTTGCAAGTCTGACACTTGACAGTGCAAGGTCCTGTGTGATGTAGGGTGCACTTCTTACACAGGGGAAGACTTCTAGTATACCTATTGTTTTCAGTTGGGGTGATAGCATAAGCCCTTATAGTTTCTTTCCTTCTATTATGTTGTTGTTGGTGATCATTGTTACGGTTGTTATTGTTGTTGTTATGGTTGTTTTGGTAGTTTTTGTTGGTGAAGGTTCTTTTATCATCAAACTTTCATTTTTAATCATTGGTTCCTTGCACAGAATTGTGCTTTGTTACTTCATCCATTAACCTCTGGGTTATGGTAATACCTTCCTCTAAAGTTTGAGGCTTTGAAGCGGTAACATTTCCTTTAATACATCTGGGTAATTCCACGATGAAGACTTGCATAAGTTTCTCATAACTTGGCACCATAGTTGGACATAAAACTGCCAATTCCTGGAATCATGTAATGTAAGTCTTGAGATCATTTCCTTTTACAGTCAGATTGTAAAATTCATCTTCCATTTTATTGACCTCGGTTCGGGGACAATACTTCTTTATTAAGAGCTTTTTAAATTCGGACCAGGTGATCTTGTAAGCTTCCTTTATTCCAATAGGCTAGGCAAATGAATTCCACCAGGATAAAGCTTCATCGGTTAGAGTACCAGTAGCAAATTTCACTTTGCAATCCTCGGTACAGTTACTACGGAGAAATATTGATTCAGTTCGTTTAAACCAGTGGATGAGTCCAACAGCGCCTTCCATACTTTGAAATTGAAAGGTTGGCAGCTCATAAACTCTTTGTAGCTACATTTTCTTGCTACAGGAGTTCCACTTTGTCCGGTGTTCCTATTGGTATTATTAGTATTTTCCATGGTAGCATCTTGTGCTTCTAGAGCTACGGCAACACTATCAGCAACTAGTTTCCTGATGGCAGCCTGAGACATGACTGGTGCTGCAGATGTTGGTGTCCTCTTGGGAGCCATTCTATCAACATTTACAAGACAACGCAAAATAAGAATATATCATTTCATGGATTCTTATTTTGTACAAGTTCTAACAAAGAAATACACATTCTTTGATATTACATTGCAGGATATAACAGAATTTTTTTGGAATGGACACTCTAACAAGCATCTAACTTATTAGGTTTCTCCGGGACTGATTCATTTTTAGTGGTTTTTGACCACTTAGATAACTTGTCAAAGGCTAGTCTGGTGGTAGTGTAGGTGAAATTGTATGCTCAATATCTTGATCATTTATCACATTCATGATATCTGGGTATAAAGGTTTGAGAAAACTGGATGGTAAGAGAGCCATAGTTACCTAGATACATAAAGATATGATACATCACACTACCGAATATAAGATAGACAGCCATGACATACATAAATCGGTATCATAAAACAGCGAGGTATAATGGAATCACAACTTCATTATGTCATAAACAACTTGTCTACATATTTTACATAGTCAAAATTTGACAAGTGTCATTATTTATGCCACACATCCAGTGGTTGGACTCTAACAAAAGCTGTAAATGATAAGGATCTAGTATACTAGTCTGGTGGTCCTCCCTTATGGTTCTTCAGTTCATGGATCATGTCTAGAAGACTCTTCATATCTGATCGGTGGCGAACCTGTATATCCTCGATGAGTATCTCTAGAGTAGAAGTTCTGACGCGAGCAAGAACAATCTCGTCATCATACCTTATTTACTCTCTCTGAAATCCATAAATATGGGTACGGGCTTCTTGAAGTTTAGTTTCTAGATGGTCAAAATCTCGCTATATGATTGCTCGACTATTACCAATACCTTCTATCTTATCTTCCATGTGCTCAATATGCTTAAGAGGAAGCTCATCTAAGTGATTTAAAATAGTCTCGATCTGTTCCTCATGGCACTCCAGATGCGTCTTATGAGAACTCTCTCCAATCTCAAATACATGAGGTAGGTCAGAAGTAGAGGAGGATGATCGGGAACGGGCTCATTTCTAAGGTGGCAAAATCTCCTCAGGAAGAAAGAATTCTTGGGGATCAAACATTAGTGATGGTGGTAATACTGGAGATGGAGGCAAAATGGTTGGTGGAGCAATAGGAGCTCGTGGTGGTAGAATAGGTGATTCATCATCAGTAGTATTATATGCTTGCATGACCTTCATATATAGATCATCGTGGAAAGGTGAGATGGCTAGCGAGGCCAAAAGATACTTAGTTAAATCATCTGAAGAGTCAGAAGGAGTGTTTCCCGGTGAGCCTGAGAAATAGTCTGGTGAAGCCGGAGTATAGTCAGGAGTGTTCGTAGAGGAAAAATAATCCTTAACGCTGGCATCAGATAGGATAGTAATAGGGTGGGTGGATGAAGACATCACTCTGTAATAACCCAGTAGGAATAACATAAGTTATTTATATAATAGTATAATAGTTATGTATCATTTATATACTATTCAGGAAATGCAGTGGCACGAAGGACTTTCTAGGATGAAAAATGGTTATAATTTAGGTTTTAACCTTGTTCTCGATAACCTCGGCTCTTGATACCAATCTGTAACACCCCCTTAATTGACATATAGCAGCGGAAGCTAAATTGAGGTATTAGTTTATGAATCAACAGTCATAATCATAGAAAACGACTCAAAAGAGACCTTTTGGAAAATTTAGTTATCATTTAATATTATTTCAGAGTTTTACAAAAGGAGGTCCCAAAATACATATGAAAACATAGAGTTTGAATGATAACAAGTTGGACGAACTCAATTCCAATGCCACTCCGTGCCATAGGTTGCTCAATTACCTGAGATAAACATGCTAAAAGAGTCAACACAACGGTTGAGTAAAATTTACAGTGTTTGAAATATAATAACTGAATACAAGTTATCATAAGTGGTAGTAATTGTACAACTACAATTATCATGGAAAACAATATCATATTATTGCACTAAGCTCATGACACCGAAACCTTAAGAAATTCACAAGTTATTGCCCCAGCGGATGCTTTGCCAAACACCCGAAGTTCTTCAAATGAAATGCACCCGTATGGTGGTATGTTGTTATCTACCCAGACAGGGAAGTTTAGTCCTAATAGATCTATTTACGGCATTCGTGTTTACTCAACTAGTACGTTCGGTTACAAGTAATTAACTGTTCATGATAGTGGGGCCTTATGGCAAATGGAGGTACTTAGGCAATAATATATCAGGATAGCATACAATTGAAAATACTTGTATTCATGGTTTATAGCATATATCTCCCTACGAGATTTAAAAAATACATAAAGGTGGGACTATGAACTCACCTTGATAAGGTAGTTGATTGATTTGAAATTTAATTCAAATGGAAGTAAACAGCCTCGTCACGCAACTTGGGGTAATATGTCAAGTCTTAGTTTGATTGTTTCAAAACATTATTTCATAAAGTTTAACGTAAATGATTTTGGTTTATTAGTTTGTGAAAACAACGTATCACTGTTCGGGCTATCATAATCCAGAGATCGTGCAGTAAACGTTTGAGGAGCTAGGACACTTTAAATCGTAAATCCAGCAACTCGTCAAAATGTCTACCCAAATGAAAGCCCCTCACATGAAATTCCCTAGTAATGTGATACGTTATAGTTTAAATGATAGAATTTTATCTTTTTAAGTTTCTTCAAAAGCTAGTGGATGATAAATTATGTTATATATATAACATAATTATTTTATAGTGTTTCGATCTATGAATGATAACGAAAAATGTGTTGGGCTTTAATAAAATCGAGTCTTATAATATTTAAATATATTTTTATAATTAATATAAATATATTACATTTTATACCTTTAAGAATTCAAAAATGATAATATATACCCTTGGTATATATATTGGTTTACAATTTAATCCCTTTATATATGATTTTAAAACATTTAACCCTTAACTGTCAAGTATGGCAAAACAAACCCCTAAAGTTTAACTTTAGGATAATTACATTTTTGGCCCAAACAGTATATAAGTTTCAAATGTTATAATATATACCCCTAAAGTACAAAACGATTTCATTTAAAGTCCAAAAACCATATACTTGGTATTTTTGAATTTTATTTCATTTTGCAGCATATAGCTTATCATAATAAGCAAAAATAAGTTAGCTTTGCAAGCTTTAACAAGCTTATAGCTTGTGAAAAGAGCTTATTAGCTTGAAAATTCAATTAGGGTGCGTTTGGCTTTAAAATTAGGATCCAAAAGCTTAGAGCTTTTAAGGTTTTTTTTAATGCTTATAAAAATGATAGGTTAGATTTTTAAAATAGCTTTTAGGACCAGCTTATAGCTTATTAGGCTTTCAAAATAGGGTTTTTAGGGTTTTAAGGCATGCGTTTGGTTTAGAAAAACTAAAAGGGTTCAAGGGCTTAGTTCATATGATCATAAGGATGGATAGAAGCTAAAATATGAAAAGAGTTTATTGAACAAGATGAAAAGCTTACTAGAACTTGAAATGGGTCAAAAATGGTGAATATGGTTCAAAAATCTTAGAGATGACTTCAAGAACCCTTGTTCTTCTTAAACCTTGGCTTTAAAACAACTTGTAGACCTTTCTTCTCCTTCCTAGGCTTGTCTAGATCAAGAACTTTGACATATGGTTTAGTTTTTGAGGTAACTTTTGAAGTATGCATGTATGCGGCTATATATAGGGTTCGAAAACTTAGAGGCCAAGTTTGTGTGGAGTAGTGGACAAGGTGAGCTAGGAGTGATGGCCAAGGGATAGATAGGTGACTAAGGAGAGCTAGTATGGAGAGGTGTAAGGTGGTGGGGTGGCTTCGGTTACCAAAGGAGGTGATAGAGGTGGTTCTATTGCCTTGAAGCCCAAGGTGGTGATGGAGGTGGTAGGGTGCTAGCTAGGTGGTGATAAAGAGGCTAGCAAGGTGGTGGATCATGGTGGTGAGAGGGTGGTTTCTTGGTTCAAAATAGTTTAGGTGATTCAGGTCATTTAGGGTTTTTGGATTAGGGTTTTGGATTTAGGACGAGTATACGTAATGAAATGGAGGGAAAGATAGTTTAAATGTGATGCTTAGGAGACTTGTAACATGTACTAGAAATTTTGTACGAAATCCTTTATAAAAATGGAGGGAAAATGCATATTTTAAAAGTTGTTCATTGCCGGGTAGTATTATGAGTTTTAAGGAGTTGTACACTGATTTTGGAGGGAAATATAATTTAAATATTATGTACTGATCATTTGTACACATTCCTTACAAGTTTGCACATTGGTATTGTGTGTAAACATTACATGAAATCAGGGTTTTGATGTAAACGTTAACGTATAAAGTCCGTTTTATAATAACGTTTTGAATTGTATGTTAAATAGATAACGTATGGTAAAAATGGAGTTTAAACATATTTCTTGACATATTATAATGTTTACTTGCTATAAACGTTAATGAAATTGGCATTGGTAGGTTGCATGAGCTCGTTGACTTTTGTAATGTAAGTTACGTTACATTATGGATGGAATAAAGAAAAATATTTCCATGAAAATGGTTGCATCTAATTTAATAGATGGAAATTACACTAAGGAAAAATTGCATCTAATATAATAGATGGATAATTACATTGAGGAAAATTGCATCTAATTTAGTAGATGGATAATTACATAGAGAAAAATTATGGGTTGATATATCACACCCTAGAGATATTCAAGCAAACAAAACTTATAGGATTGAGCACCGATTCCATACCCCCGTCCGCCCATAAAGAAAACTTTGGCTATAGAAGGACACACTATTATAAAAGCTTACTTATCGGAGATGATTACAAGCAAGACGGAGGTGATAGGAGGGGAATTAGGAATTTAATGAGGTTAGAAAAAGATATGATAGATAACAAAGGAGAAGTCACGTAAGGACATGTGACTTCAAGTCTAGCTACAAGACTCGTTAATAAAGAAAAGCGCTTCTTGGGAGGCAACCCAATTTACTTTTCCCATAAATTAGGAGTGTCATGTGTGTTTTAATTCTATACCATTTGTTTTATTATGTTTGAAC
>BQNB010119697.1:0-20768 GCA_026074375.1 Tanacetum coccineum
TGTAATAAGGTTTTTACTTGGGATCATTGGTTGAAAAACCCTCATTTAATTTCCTTGTAATGTCCTTTCTAGCTCCTTGCTAGTTAATAAAATTTGCCGTTAAAAAAAACCCTTTAATAAACAAACAGTCATCGCTAAGATTATTAAAAGCTAATTTCCGGTTACATGTCTTGTATAATACTATCAAAAAATTGATTAATTTTAAATACAATCGGTTACATTTTCACCAAAATCATAATTCTATTTTTATTATAACTTTTATAACGTTTATTTGATTTGATTTAAATGGATAAAAAAACTCAATGGTATCCAATCCCGTCTTTCACGATGTAATGAAAGAGGTGAGATGTAGGCAATCTTACCCCTATCCGAAGGTAGAGTGGTTGCTTACAGAGTGAGTGAGGATCGAACCTTTAACCTCTATCTCTAGAGGCTACTTTTAGATTTAATTTAAAGGAAGGAGACTGAAAAAAAGTTATAATTTATTTAAGTAAAAAATAATCATTTGGTTAATGCAAAAACTACAACACTTTATATTTCTCTATCATATTTTTCAAAGTTCTCAAGTTTTATTATTTCTTTTGATGTCTCTCAAAAAGCATTTTTTACCGAAACAACCATGTGAGAATTGAATTTTGTTGCAAGACCTTGTACATCTGACTTTTTCTATTTGACCATGTTGATCGCGCAAACATTGTGGTGAGCCACGTAGGTTGATCACGATGTTAGTTTATGGACGATAAATTAATAGTCATGTGTTAAGATCGAACTCGAGACCACGGGATTGCACACAATACATAAAGAGTTAACGAATTAATAATTATATTAAATGTAATATATTTATTAAATACACGAAAACGTTTAACGGTCGTTAAGTATTTAACGGTAAATGACTAACGAATAAAGGGAAGGACTAACTTTGTAAATAGAAGTCAAGAAGGTTCCGGAACACCCCATGAGGGTGGTATTGGGCCGAGTATAGGCCAGAGGGAAAAGGAAAAGATTTTGTTTCCTTTTCCTAATAGAACTTGACTTGGGCTCTAAGTTTGGTTAGCCTATATAAACAAAGGAATTAAGGGATCAAGGGAGAGGGAGAGATAAGTTTTTTTCACACACAAAAGATCCCTAAATTTTTCTTTGTTTTCCCTTGTTGATCGATCGGGCAATATCATCCCCAAGGGATTCTTGTTCGATCGACTTTAAACCTAGAAACGTTTTCTTGTTTTCAAACTAGTCTTTTGGTTAACTTGTTTCTAAAACGTGTGTACAAGAACGTGGTTTAATCTCACTATAGATTAAATCTTGGATCGATTAACAAAACTTGGTAAGGGGTTAATCAATAGATCCACATAAACCCTAATTAGGGTTAGATCAAGAACAAAGAAAACAAGAACGATTCTTGTGCTCGCGGGAATCCAAAGGTATGTAACCCGACCCGGTTAATTATATGATTTGTTATCGCTTCCGCTATTACGTGCTTTGATGATTTATTTAGATTATAATTGTTATGCATGCTAAATTACAACATAAGACACCTCCACCGTACACATTATTTTGTTTTGAAGATGACGGTCAAGCCTACCAATGAGCTCGGTTTCGTAGGTAGGAGATTCTGTAACTACAAGCGCAGAAATATTAATGTAATAACGGGTGTACCACTTTATAGCCAGATCATGTTAGATTTTTTTAATGAATTTTTTTTTGAAACCCTAGATTACATGTTAGATTTAAAAAGGTTTATTGCATGATTAATTGTTATGTATCGATCCTGAGACAGTCCATTAATTAATTGTTAGTGATTTTGTGGATCCATGACAAACCATGCATGTTTTTCATGGATCCAATGGAAATATGTACAAATTGTTACGTGTATTGTTAATGTAGCCATTAATTTTTAGTACGACAAATGCCAGAATTGGGACAGACCTCAATAATAAATAATAAATTAAGTTTTGTGTTAATGAGTGGTATATTGTAATTTATGGCTTACTGCAATTCGTTAACTCGATGCATGTGGGTCATTTTTTTTTGAAAAAGTGAGAGCCATGATTAAATATATGCATAATAAAACCTAGATTTTATTATTAGGGTTTATCGTATAAAAAGAATGCATGTGGCTACATGTTTTTTAATTAACGCATATAATTTGTTATTATGTGTTTACCGCTTTAGTCGTTTTTTTATTAAAAATTACTTGTTTTTTGGTTTATGATAATGATGCAATTGTTTGTAAACACAAAGGTATTTTGAATAGAAAAAAAAATATGACTAAATCTATATAAAAATTATGAATTGTTTTGAAGAGTTAAATTTACAATAGTTTAGTTGATTGGTAATTTTCGTGCTAAATAGTTAGAAAGGCTCATCCAATTTGACAAACTGTGTGGGAAGTAAACGCGTCGCTGGTCGAACCCGACTAAAGAAGGAGGTTATGCTTCAGCGCTGACCGAATTCTCGGCTTACTTGTGCGTCAAATTGGAGTTACCTACGACTATTTAAAAGTACAAAATTACTTTAAGGTTGATTTGCCTCAATTCCACATCCGAAACACTAAGTCGAAAGACTTATGCAAAAGTACGTTGTGGACGTTAATTGAGGGTACTTCTTTAATTGGTTCATCCAATGCCTCAACCAAAATTTTATTTATTTAATCTTGCCCTAAAAGTTAATAAAAAGTTTTTTTTATTAAACATATTATATGGAGTTGTATGCATGCTTCTCTATACATAATTTTGATTCCACACATAAAATGTTAGTACCCTTAAAACTTAAGTCGAATGCCATCCAAATTAACAACACTTGAAGTGGCAATTCTGTCATGTGAGAACTTGGACTAGATTGCAATGGACATAAAACCTTCATGATTGAGTAAGACCTAACATGGACAAGTTTGACGTTATTTAGATTAGACGACTTAATTGCGTTATTTAGTGAGAACTAGAAACTCAAGGCATTAAGATGGGATGAAACATGTTTACAATGCAACTAGTTTTTGGCAATGTAAATCCCATAAAGATCTAGAAATTGAAAATTGTTTGTCAATTAATTATTCGACAAGTTACCATGTCGAATAAATTCATTATTAGCAGATCAACTGATGTGATGGGTTTATGTCAATATGGGTTCTAATTTTCAAGGAAATTCTATGGTTATATGAATATTGCTTGGGTATTAGTCTATTCCTTGAAAAATGATTATCGAAAATAATAATAATTGAACTTTCTGTAGAATGGCTCAACCCGATAATAACCACAGCTTTAAGTTATGCGTTTCAAGACTTTCTTTGAACGAGAAAACTGACTGGCGACAATTTCACTGATTGTACCGTTCACTAAGCATTGTCGATTGAGAGTGGCGGGTACTTTATGACATATTGTTTAAGCCTTTGCCCTGAATAAACCCCTGAGGATGCCCTGCTGCTGAGAATGTTAAAGCTGCATGTGAAAAGCTGAATACAAGATACATTCTGAAGTGGGCTTGTTTAAACTATATTTTCTTCTTCTGCAAGCCATGCTTGATGAACTCAGAAGAATGTTTGAAAAGCTAAAGCTTAAAGAAGATCTACGATTTGTGAGGATACTCCTTTAAACTGCAAAAAAGCCCCAGGAACATCCGTAAGTGCTACAATGGCGTTGGAAATTAAAAGTGTTACAGGACCAACTACAACTACTTGGGAAACCTATGAAAATGATATTGGCGCATTAACTTAAATAAACAGGTCCCTTAACAAGGATTTTGATGTGATTTTGTTAGAAACTTCAATATGGCATTGCGTGGTGGAAGACAGTGAGTATCTACACCGCATAGCTCATTGACTATGAAAAGGGTTTAAAAGAACAAGGCCCCAACACCTCAGGTTACTTGCTATTTAAAAGGGAATGGTAATAAGCCAAAACCTCAAGCGAGACAAAAAGTGTAAAAATCAAAGGCAAAGCTGATAAGAATAAAGCAAGTTGTGGGCTTATCACCAAAACCTAAGCAAAACCTCCTCATAAGAATGAGAAAATCCAAAAAGATCAAGCATGTCACCACTGCAACGTAGTTGGTCCAGTAAAGAGGAACTACCTCTTAACCCTCGAAGTAGTTGGCGCACAAAGTAAGAACAAGAAGCTAAGCAATGGTGCTGCAACTTCAAGTAACTTATTTATGATTGAATTATTTAATCTAACTCACAAATTAAATTCCTGGGTATATGATACTGGATGCGGTATTCACATTTGTAATACGCTGCAGGGATTTAGAGTGGAAAGGAAGCTATCCTATGGAGAGCAATACCTGCATGTGGGAAATGGAGCACAAGCAGCTGTTGAAGCCATAGGAGTGTTTAATTTAGTTTTACCATCTGGTTTAGTACTGTCATTAAACAATTGTCATTATGCACCTTTTATAAATAGAGGTGTTGTTTCCTTTTCTCGTTTGTTGGATCTTGGATTCATTCACACTGTTACTAGTAATGGAATTTCTATTTCTTCAAATGGTATTTTCTATTTTAGTGCTAACAATGATAATGTTTCCAAGTATAATAATAATTCCATTTTTAGCATAAATAAGAAGATAAAGTTAGACTTGAATTCTTCTTATCTTTGGCACTGTAGACTTGCCCATATTGGCAAGACTCGCATGCAAAAGCTTCATCATGAAGGAATTTTGGAAAATATCAATGATGAATCAGATGATAAATGCGAATCTTGTATTTCTGGGAAGATGACAAAGAAACCTTTTAATAATAACATTGAAAGAGCTACAGATCTACTTGGTTTAATACATACAGATGTGTGTGGACCACTTAGACATGTGTCAAGGAAAGGTGCTAGCTACTTCTTAACCTTTACTGCTGATTTCAGTCGTTATGATTATGTTTACTTGCTTAAACATAAACATGAGGTATTTGAAACATTTAAGGTATTTAAATCAGAAGTAGAATTGCAACTAGGAAAGAAGATTAAAGCTCTTCGATCCGATAGAGGTGGTGAATATTTAAGCCAAGAGTTTAAAGAATATCTAGGTAAGAATGGAATAGTACAGCATCTTACTTCTCCGTATACTCCACTGCAAAATGGTGTATCTGAAAGGAGAAATCACACACTATTAGATAGGTGCTATCCTTTGTTTAATCTTACAACACTACCCACTATCAGTAGCAATTACTCTACCAGTAGGAACTACATACCTACCAGTAGGAACTAATAAATACAAATATTCCTAACAAGACACCATATGAAATATGGCATGGCAAAGCGCCGAATTTGTCTTATTTAAAGGTCTGGGGTTGTGAGGCGTATATGAAACGTGACTCAGCTGATAAACTCCAACAGAGATCTGTTAAGTGTATCTTTGTAGGATACCCTAAGGAAACTATGGGTTACTACTTTTATTTTCCACCTGAAAACAAAATAATTGTTGCTAGGTATGGAGATTTTCTTGAATGAGATCTCATATCTCAAGAATTCAGTGGGAGAGATTATGATCTGGAAGAAAATCATATGGATACATTACTGGTATGTGTTTAATTACACATACCTTTTACCTTTAAAAACGAGCTAAAATAACCAAAAACGGACTTAAAATGCATTATTTCCTGTCTGAAGGGTCTGAAAGGACTACACGTGGCACACCCAACCGTCTATGTCTGAACATGGAGGTTGAAGTTGAAGATGATGTAGTTAGGGGATTTGGAGAATAACATGGCTAATATTTAGCTCTCCATTGCTTGACCATGATAAAGGTAATATGGCAAGGTTCAATGGATAGAGGAAATGAACTCCATGGAAAGTTAATGAAGTCTGGATGAAATAGGACCCGCCTTTCCAATGTAAAGTTGTAAGGAGTAAGTGGGATATTCAAGAAGAAGACGACTGGATGGTGAAGTACACACCTATTTTAAAGCTCGTAGGGTGGTAAAAGGCCTGCCTCCAAAAAACCTATGGGATTGATAATACGAGGAAAACGTTTTCCTCCCTGTTGCCAGTCATTAGAGCTATTAGGATTCTCATTGCATATGCGGGTACTTGATTATGAGATTTGGCAGATGGATGTTAAAACTGCTTTCTTGAATGGTCGCTTAGATGAAGACATCTATATGGTGCAACCTGAAGGGTATGTTAATCTAAAATATCCCAAAACCGTGTATTTCAAACTTCAAAGAATCTATTTAGGTTTTGAGCAAGCATTCACGTCAATGGAAAATAAATCGATTTGATGAGAAAAATCAAGAAGTTTGGATTTACTCAAAATTGTGTTGATGAGCCATAGTGATATCGCAAAGCTAGTGGGAGTTATGTAGTATTCTTGATCCTATTGTTGATGACATATTATTCATGGAGAACAACATTCCAAGACTTAAGGAAGTTAGGGATTATCTTGAAATGTGTTTTTCTATGAAGGAGTTAGGAGAAAAGACTGCATCCATTCTGGGAATTAAATCTGTAGAGATAGATCTAAGCGGTTATTGGACTTTGTCAAAGTGCTTACATTGACAAAAATATTGATGGAAATTTAATATGCTTATACTCTACGAAAGGTTATTTACCAATGGAAGTCAAACATGAATTAAGTAATGAGATGTGTGCTTCAACACCTGAAGAGGTGGCTTACATGAAGAAAGTACCTTATGCTTCGGCTGTAGGATCTATTATGTATGATGTAGATGCACTTAAGGGACAGATTGGCCGTTTGCTCAAACTTGGTCAGTCGATATCAACAGAATCCAGGGAAGTCAATAGGTTGCTGTTTAAAACCATATTCTGAGTATCTGAGGAATATGAGTGATATGTTTTTAGTGTATGGAGGGGGGGAAACCAGAACAGAAACTTAATGTTACAGGGTTCTGTGATCGTCCTAGGCAATGTAATAAAGAATGATACGGGCTTGTCTCAGACGGGTTATGTCTTTGTCGTCAATGGAGGAGCAGTAGACTGGAAGAGCAGAAGCAGACAACGATTGCGATGTCTGCAACACAAGCTGAATACATGGCTGCTTCAGAAGCTGCTATGGAGGCTGTTTGGATTAGGAAATTTGTTGGAGATCTTGGAGTGATGCCTTCAATAAAAAAGCCTATTAATATGTATTGTGACAATTCTGCTGCAATCATATTCGCCAATGATTCTGGAGTTATGAAAGGCGCCAGACATTTTTAACTGAGATTCACTTCAGTTCGAGGAACAAGTCGAAGGTGGTGAAATCAAAATATTAAAAGTTCACACAGATGATAACTTAGCTGATCCTTTCACTAAGGCTTTACCTAGAGTAGGTTAATGTTTTGCCAATGGATTGGACTTCAATTAGACTAAGTCGTTTCATGCATACTGTGATTAGTCCCCACAATATTTGAATAAAGGTTATTTGAAAACATTATTATTGATGAAAATAAAATATTGGTTTATGTTTTTATTTTTTGTTATTTAATTTTGCATCCTATTTAACATGTTTTAAATCCTTGAATAATAATTATCTAAATGTACGTTGGTCAATTAAATGATATGAGAATATTATTAAATTAAGAACAAATCTAAATTGTGTTCGGACCTATACTTGAAAGTATTATTGATGTGATTTACATGCCAAAAAATTTAGATGATATTCAATGAATTGGAATATAGGAACTTATCCCAAACTAATATGATTGTACTTTTATGGATCTGGTATTAAGTAAATCATAAAATAGTTATCATCAGACTTGAGATACCAGGAAGGTCAAAACTGTCATGGTTCTAGAGCATTTTGATGAAGCAATTTAACGCTTACACGTTATTGGTAGTTATACGGGATTGTTTTCAGAATTAAATTTAGTGTGCAAAATTCATATGTTTTGTTGTTGTCAATAAAGGGATTTGTTTCCTTCAAATTAGTTATGAAAAGTTTAATACAGTGGACCCCTCGTGGGATTGGTAAGGTGTATGTGTGGCCACACCCAAGATTTTTCTAGAATACGTTTAGAAGATTTGGTAATCTTGCTCAATCAGATAAAACGAGAAACCAAATTCAGTTAATTAAGGGAATTGACTAGATCCAATCTTTTTTAACATTGTATTAGAAACAAAAGGATAATAATAATGTCTGAATCATTAAAAGGTTTTGTCCAGGAGCGTTAGGTCCATGTGGAACCAACTTAAACCTAAGTTAATGTACCATCAAGTTAAGTTGGTTGTGCACGTTGACTTGCTCGTTAGTTATGTGTTTTGTTTTTTTTTCTTTTTTAATTAGTTTTTGTGTTTTAATTGAGTATGGTAGGTCTCAAAAGTGTAAATTAAATGTAAGTTATAAATGCCGGTGTTTTGGGTAAGTGGTGGTTGTAAATTAAATGAAAAAAAAGATTAGAATAACTTTTGTCATGCTTCTATAAAAAGTAATTACAACTAGATAGATATAGATACGCATGCGTGTATGTACAGACTGCTAGATTGGAATATTTAACTTTTGTACCAAAAAGTCAGGTACCTTTTGAATTTTAATATTTTTTTGTAATGGTTTCCCACATAAGCACATCATATGAAAAAAAAACATTATTAATAACTCTCATATACCCCCAATAAATAATTGAACACGTTTATTAAACAAAAATTCATAGGGATGTTAGAAGTCTAAAAAAATAATTAAAAAAACCTGTGAGTCGTAGGCATGCGATAAATTTCATTGTGTTAGGAAAGTATGTTTCTTATGTTATGAAAGGTAACGAATAACATGGTTAAAATTAGATGACTATTTTATATCTATGATTAAAATAGATATATCTATTACTTAAAAATTTAGCACTATTAATAAATATAAATATCCGTTTTTAACGTATTGAATTTTTTCTCATAATAACTACAAACTGAACTCATAAGTTTGCATCAAGAGTCGAACCAAAGTCACGATTTCAAAAGTATTATTATTTGCCGGTATACATTGTTGCTTTGCGCGGATGTTCATCTAGTTATTATACAGTATATGAAGTTTGGATCCAGTGACAAAAAACCTTAAAATGAGAAGAATGAGAAATACTTATAACCACACATTTGCAGTGTATCGACTTGAATTATATGCATCTTTATTCATTATATGCAATCAATTAAGCTTCGAACGTGATTTTGGAAGTGAAAACGATAAAAATAGTACTAGCAAGAACATTTGAAGCATAGATCACGAAAATACATAAGTAAAAAACATAATTTTAGAGCGTGCTGATAACGTGTTGTAAAAATAATGAACAAGAACACAATAATGAGAGAGGAAGATAGAATTCTTATTATTAGATATCTCAAGAGGTTACAAGAAGAATGTATTTATAAGGCTAATAGTCTAACCCTAACTTGTAATAGACATAAGCCCAAGCCTAATATTTTACAATACTCCTCCTTGGATATTCATCGTTTATTATACGCTATAAACTGCCTCATTAAAAACCTTATCAAGAAAAAACCCAATGGGATAAAAACTTGATAAAGGAAAAGAGTGCAGTGCGCATAATGCTCCTCCTCAATTTAATGTATATATTTCAAGCATCGAATACTAATCTTCTGAACGAGTTGCTCGAATACTTTTGTTGACAACAACTTTGTAATGAAGTCCACCAAATTGTTCATGTTAAGAATAAGTCCTGCAATGACAACAAAATATATGTGTAGCTTCCAATCCAATATCAAATGCATTGGTTAGAAAGTATACAATATGTCTACAAATATTAAAAGAGAAAATATACTCTTATGGCGCATATCAATTGCAGAATTAACATCATAATCTCAATTTCATTTATGTATGGTACGTGAGGACCACTTATTTCTTTTAGACATGTGCAGAAGGAATTTATATAATATGCGTCCAAAAATGATTTTGATCCATATAAGAATTCATTCAATTTGATCAAATAAAGTTACTGAGAACTTTATTAATTGCGAGCCATGCTTGAGGCATTACATATCCTTCATAGAATATGAGAGCTTTAATAACCCTATTTTAGGGAAAAATAAATACTTATCTCATAAAATATCAATAAGATATTTATATCCACCTTGAGATAATATATCTTTTAATAATCAACTTATTGTTTTGTGAATTTATTTATTTCACAATTCAAGTATTAAAGCACAACTTTAGAGCTCTTATGTCGGTTTCGCACAAAAACCGATGTATATCCAATAGATTTTACACATTTACGTGTATGAACTTCACGTTCAAATAGTTGTAGTATTTGCAAGATACTATTTATGTTGGCCAATCATTTCGTTGAGCGCACATTTGGATATTAATTGATTTCTGATCCTCATCATGCATAATAGCATGTAATATATTATATGTAGACAAATTTATCGACGTCGTTTTGTTTTCGATTCCATATAATTCAAGACAAGATAGAATTTATTGAGATCTCATAAGCTATCTGAGGTTCTTTGGAACCTTAATGTCTGTGTAGGAATCCAGTGACTACATTTTCTTAGCAAACCCACCCAAGGCCATCTGCTAAAACCAACATAGCCAAGGACCCCTACCGAGGTCAACTCCAAGATACTAGGATTCATCCATTGTAATGGTCTGCAGAATATCAGTTATATGATAGGATTGTTGAAATCATCCTTCATATTAATGGAGATATATCATCCTGACACTGAACTTTAAGATCCAAACACTCCTTCAGTTTAGTTGGAGAATTTGAGACAAATATTCCATTCCTTGCACACCTTTAACACAACCTCAGATCTTTTAACCTTCAAGTTAAGAAGCTGCAGTTTGATAATTTCCTTAATAGCATTGAAAAGACATTGAGTATCTTTTTGTTCTTGAGTAAATATATTATTGTTCCTTTCATTCCATATGTAATATATTGTAGAAGCTAAAGAAATCCTCTGTAACATACTTTTGATAGAATTCCTACACCCCTCATTCATAATTGAGTCAATTACTTCATCTAGGTTATCACTCTAATTGACTTCCCTTAATTTTCCTTTAATCTTTTTCCAAACCTCCTTTGAGTAATCACAACTAAAGAACAGATGGTCATGTGAGTCTTTCCCTTTATTACAGAGGGGGCATATAAGCTGCAGATTATTGTTCCAAGCCATAAGTCTGTCCTGAGTAGGAAGTCTTCTATGCCTAACCAACCATAAGATAAAAGCATGTCTAGGATTACCTTGAGAAAACCAAACTGCTTTGTGCCACTTTACATCTTCTTTCTCTTCTTTGAAATTTTCCTATATTATTCTGATGGATGCCTAAACTTCATTTCCTTTAGTATCCTTCCAAAAGGCATAATCTTTAGACCCTTCTACCAAAGTGGGAACCTTAATTCTAGTAATGTTGCAGAAAGTGGTTTTCCAACTAATAGGCCAGACCTATTCATTAGTAAAAAACATAATTTTAGAGCGTGCTGATAACGTGTTGTAAAAATAATGAACAAGAACACAATAATGAGAGAGGAAGATAGAATTCTTATTATTAGATATCTCAAGAGGTTACAAGAAGAATGTATTTATAAGGCTAATAGTCTAACCCTAACTTTTACATAAAGATTAGGATGAATAGACATAAGCCCAAGCCCAATATTTTACAATAATTTTATTGTTTTTCTTCTTTCTTGGTTGTCTTCTTCACTACCTCACAGCCATAATCGACGCCTGAGTTATTAACAGGACATCACCGCTCACTAGTAGCTTCACATCTTTATTTCAACTTCACACAAACTGGTGCCTAGCATAAAATTTAGGTAGGTCCTGAAAAAATTACCACTTCGGTTCTAAAAGTTTTGCATCTCTAAGGTAACCACCTAGAAACAACATGCGTCCGTCTCTGTTTCAAAGCAATTGTCACTTCAGTTATCTTCTTTATTAGAGCTTTATTTGATAACCCCATTTATGTGATGCCTTGGGCGGTCGCCCAACTCGCCTACCCAGTGCCGTACCCAGATTCAATAGCCACAAAACTCTACGTATATCAAATTCTTATACAAAACAGAATGATGTGAAATCGACATGTTCACAGGATTTGTTTTCTGTCACAACTTGTAAATATAATGCGATCTCACGTATGGATGCAAACCGGTATCTTCTCGTTCTTTGTTCCTTGTAAATTGTACTTAACTGCCAAAAAATGCTGATGCTACTCAAATGGTGGTGAAACGATGGTGGCACTGTTGGGTGGCAACGACGGTGGGGATTGCTACGACAGGAATGGTGGCGTTGGTTGACAGTGGTGATGGTGGGTGACGGTTAGCCATTGTGGTGGTGGTTAGCAGCGGTTGTGGGTTAATGGTAGCAGATGGTCGGCGTCTGTAAGCAACTATTTGGTAGTTATGGTTGGTGAGCATGGCGGGGTTGGAGGTGTGCAGTAGGGTTTTTGGAGAGAAGAAACAAATGAGTGTTGTGATGGTGGGATGAAAAAAAAGATGTTTGTACATAAGAACCCGTAAATTACTGCAAGTAAATGTTTTTTAATGGAATTAATGAAAAATTTGAAATTACAAAAAAAAGCCCATGGTTTAAAAGTCAAATAGGAGAGATAACAAAAAAAATAACAGTCGTTACGTATAACGGGGCTCGAGGGACCAAACGGGTAATGAACAGTTGCCCAAAAGGACCCCGTATGAGAGTCCCCGTTATCTAGAGACCAAACGGGTAAACGAGGCTAAGTTCAAGGACCAATGGTGTAATTTACCATAAGTTTTATATTTCTAAAATTCGATTAAAGCCGTCGGGTTTGAAGTGACTCGGTTCTCAGGACTCGGCCGGGTTTTGTTTTTTCATGTTTTTTTACCAATAAAGCAAGTTAATTAGATGTAAAGTAAAGTGCATGTAGAACCGTAATAGGGGGGGCGAATACGATTTTCTTAACTTCTTTGAAGTTTATAAAACTTCAAGTCTCGCAAGAGCCGAGTGGTACACTATACTACTTTGCAATGAGAACAATAAGTAGATAGAGACAAGAAGAGAGAAGAAGAGACACCACGATATATACTGGTTCGAGAAGGGGGTTTAGTCCTTCCGTATGTCCAATTGCGAATCCACGACACTGATACTATTCCTAGTATAATCCTTATGGTGGACTATAAACCGTATTACAAATTAACTCCATCGACTTTCAACAAAGCTCGGTGCTTACACAAAAGAGTTACTACCTATGGTATTCCGCCTTCGGAATCCACCCCTAAGAACCCGAGATTCGACTTAACCTATTAACTCTAAAAAGCCTTCCCATTGGAAGCTTAACAAACCCCAACTAGATCCCCAATGATCTAGGCTTGATCCTACGGATACAAGACTTCCCTTACAACTCGATAATGAAAGATAGTTTGATTTAAGAATCATATCCCTAACCTAGCCCAGAAACTCGATTCTAATAGAAAGGGTATGAGAAAGAAGACCCTCGACAAAACACACAAGTGTGGATTAGGTACTTATGTGGCTCTCTTGCGGAGATGTGTGTTCTTCAATAGATGATAGAGGAGAAGATTAAGAACACTTGATGTTTAGACTTAGAGAATTACAGGAGAGAAAGGAGAGGAAATAATGTTTGCAAGAGGTGAGGAATACAAAGGCCAAGGGTGGGTATTTATAGGCCACGAATCCCAAAATGTTGAAAAACATTTTGAGTCTGGCGCACTGCCCACGCGTCAGCGCGCCAGATTCCCGACTTTGTTTTTCTTGGGGATCTTGGCTTTTTAAATACCCGCGCTTATTAAACCCCCAATTGTACTTCACGCTATGACCTTTTAATCATTCTTATACTCAAGGTCAACCAACTCAAATATCCATTTGATAAAACGTTTGTGAAGTATTAAAAGCATTTTGCTTATCTGATAATGTAAAGATAGAAAAGAATTATCGGAAAGGGTATTTTTGGTATTCCTCAAATGTGTAATTAGCCTAGTTGGGATCCAACTAAAGATAGAATGGGCTAGTTAGGAATTAAGGGAATATTCTTGGAATATTCTTTACTTGGTGAGAAAAGGGGAAAGAATTTGAAATTTGAATTTTAAATCTATTAACATACATGTTGGAAAAGGGAGGATAGGTTGGCAATGAGTTGTCATGATGTGACATGATGTGATGGAAAGGAGCCTCTCAAGCTCATTCAATATGAATGGTGAGGATGTGAAAAAGAGAGGTGTGTAGGATAGGTGACTTGGCAAGATCAAGGATAGAAAAGAGTATATGTTTGTTATGTGAGTAAGAAGAGAGTGTTTGTGAGGGTAACTATGTTTGTTTAAGATAAGGCATCAATCCAAGGGTTAAGAATAGAATGAGGGAGTTTGGATTGATGAGATGGCTTGATCAAGGGTAGAGGTGAAAGTGTGTTAGATGTGTTTGTTTGAGAAACAATCTAAGGTTTAGGGTTTAGGGTTTAGGGTTTAGGGTTTAAGGCTTAGGCTTAGGGCTTAGGGCTTAGGGATTAGAGCTTAGAGCATAGGGCTTAGGGCTTAGGGTTGAGAAGTGAGGAG
The DNA here is from genome assembly GCA_026074375.1 of Tanacetum coccineum. Taxonomy (NCBI): domain Eukaryota; kingdom Viridiplantae; phylum Streptophyta; class Magnoliopsida; order Asterales; family Asteraceae; genus Tanacetum; species Tanacetum coccineum. The sequence continues at coordinate 14,408 of BQNB010119697.1, forward strand.
TGTGGTAAGTTGGATTATTGACATGGCTTGATCAAGGGTTGAAATGAAGAGGTGTGTGTGTGTGTAATTTGAATTGAATGGGAAGAAGGTGAATAGTGAGTATGTGGTGAAAAATGTTTTGAAAAGATATAGAAGATTATGGTGGGAAAGAAGGAGGCACAAAGGTACATAAGGTATAAGAGAAGTACATTGTGGAATGGAATATTGTAGAGGATAGGATTTGGGGTTTATTTGGTGAGGCTGTATGTGAAGAAGGTTGTTTATGTTTAAGGAGTGTTTAGGAAGATAAGTATGAAGGTAATAAGGTTTAGGATGAAATCAAATGATTGATTTGGGTTAATAATCACATTGCCATTAAGAAGAAAAAGAGTGGGTATATGTGATTATGAGATTGCTTAGGAAGAATGTGTTTAGAGTGAAATCACTTGTTGGGTAAGAAGGGTAAACAAGTGATTAAATAGAATGGGTAGAAGGTGTATAGAAGAAGTGAGGACTTGTACATGTGAGGAATACATGTGAGTTTGTATAAATATTTGTATGGAAGTGAGAAAAGTCAAAGTATAATTAACTTCCAAATACCACAAACTCAATTAGTCATTTAGACTTTAATCTATGATAATCAACAATGGATTTGATCACTAATTATCTTGATGCAAACAAGTTAAGTGCTTTGCATCTTAAGTAAAGCATATCCCACAGCGGGAAAGGATGCGTTTACGCAAAGTAATTTTTGACTTAGTTTGACCAATAAGGGAGTAAAACCCGTTACGTGATTAGGAGCAACGTAAATCTGGATTAAGGTCAAATGATTACCTTTGCTTGTCAGTATGTTGAACGTATGATCATACTAGGTTTAGAAAGAAGTCTCGGCCTTGGATAGAGACGTTTGATAAAAGTTTTGAGTTGGCATTTTATGGAAAAATGGAGGATTCGTTTTTGCTCCTCTCTGAGTCTAAACCTCTTTTAGAGTGTTCCCAAATGCTCAAATATCATATACATACCTTTATTGAAGTTTCTACATATGTCGGGTAAGAGGAAAGCCGACAATTGCTAAATCTGTAAAACGGACTTCCCTTGTGGCACGATGGCCACGCTCTGACGCGTGCCCGACGCGCCAGACAGAAAAGTCCGATTTTGCGGATTTTGGCTATCGTTTGTGACTTTATGTTTTACGAATGTCTATTTGTCATCATTAAAACATAAAGGAGATCCTAGTCAATGTTGCACCAATAATCTCTCCCTTTCTGATGATGACTGACGAGGTGTCATTTTATATACTATTTCGGGGTCATTTAACCCCCTAAATCATGCAAATATACCCAGATTATGTGCTTAATCATTTGTTTTCAGGTTTTTAGCACTTGGATGACATTTAGAGGAAATACACATGACTTGGGTTCATTTAGAGAAGAAACGGAGAAGACTACGACTCTACATTATTTATCTTGAAGAATTGTGCATACAAAGCGTGGAGACGGCGTCGCAGGCTTCAAGCGACGACGTCAGGATTTTCATGGTGACGGCGTCATGAATTTAACGACGGCGTCAGGACGTTGCCGACTTAAAACGGCTCTAGAATATTCCACTTGGCGAAGGCGTCACGACTACAGCACGACGCCGTTGCGATACGAAACCGATTTTAGGGTTTTAATTGTGTAACTGTGTATAACTTTTGTGAGAAGAACCGTAGTCATTCCAGCAGCTTTTAGGTCATCTTTAGGGCCTCAAAACCCTATTATAACTGACTTTAATCCATGTTTTAATCAAGTAAGATTGTTTATCTTTAATCATTCAGTATGTCTATGTGTTGTTTGATTGATTTATGTTCTTGCTTTCTTTATAACATGCTAGGCTAAACCCTCATTTATATTTACTTATGATTGTATGAAACTTATATTGTAGATCCTTTTAATGTTGCTTCTTGTGATGGATGTGCGCGTTAGGCTTTAGAAAACTAGCCATAAGATATTAAATTAGCATAGACGTCTAGGGAAACGCGAGTGTGTAGAAAGGATACCATCGGTAACAGTCTTCATACTACCTTACCCCTAATATGGTTGATCCCTCTTAAGATATTTTAATTGCATTTAATATACTCTTAAGGGCCTTGTAATAGTCTTCATACTACCTTACTTGTGCGTTGCCTTAACGGGATATTAAATAGACGGCGGGTTCGTGTAATTCGTTCATGACTTAGGAAATACTTACATAGATTATCACGAGTGTGACAAAGCAACAAGATTAGAAGAAGCAATCTAAGGAGTAGTACATGATTAAGTAAATACATCTTTTTATCATAAAGTAATCACCAGTAGTTTAGATTATATTTAGTTTAATTAGTTTAATCAAACCAACCCCTCATACCATGATATTTACTCACTTTCATAAAATATAAAAATACATAAAGAATTTTCTCTCAACCCTATAGACCTCTGTTAGATCTTGATCGAGCCTTTCCAACCTATACCCCTAGAGAACAATAACAACCCTCGAGTCTTGCTTATACTTCACTGCGGCGATTAGGTGCACTGCCTAAGGAATTGTAAAACTTCTTGCTGAAGTCTAACGTCAACCGCATCAATGACAAAAAATATTTTAGAAAGCAAATAAAATTACAAACGTAGCGAAGATGAAGACCGCCTTTGATGAAGTTCGCGTCTTGATCTTGGCCTTGTAATTTGGTGAAGCTTGAATCATTGTCTTCCCCTTATGAGTCTTACTTAGCTCCATGTATACTATGGCTCTTTTGCTTCTGTAATTTGCTTCCTTGCTTTTCCTGATTCCATAATCTTTAAAGCTTTGCATTCCTTCTTCCCTTGTTGTCAAATCAAAAAGGCAGGATCTTAATCTTTAGATGGAAGGTTGATATCTTTGTAGAAGAGAAGAATATATATCTTTAACACCTCAAAACTCGTTTATAAGTATCTAATTACGAAAAGGGCCATTAGAATAGCTCCACTATGACTTTTATAAGTTTGAAGATATTATATGATTGGCTAGTCAAACCCGATAGTCAACCATAACTGTAAATAATATGTAAGTGGGGTTAGAAAGTTAATGTGACACATTTTTAAAAGATTAAGACTTAAGGGACTATAGTTATTAAGTATTAACTAATCTATAAAAGTTTATATGGCCAAATATGAAAGAAAAAGAGACTTGGGGGACTATTATTGTCAAAGGACCAAAGATACAACTAAATATATCCTAAGATATATCCCATGTTCTTCCATAATTTTCTAGAGAGTGTTGGTCAGTGTGGGTGTCAGATTAGAAAAGAAAAAGGAGGGAAGAAGACCAACTTGATGATATATTAATAAAGGAATTATGTTACCAACTCAAGGGTTAAGCTTTAGTAATCATTCCTACAAGTAAGTAATCCCATATCTTAAGTTTAATTATTTAATTAAGAATAGGGTTCTTGCAATCCAAATTGGAGGTTTGGGTAATTATGTTTCTAAAGCAATAATTAAAGTGTTGGTGATATTAGGTTTAAGGTTAATTCATGATTTTAGTGAAATTGGTAAATGAAGGTTTCATCATATGATCAAAGTATGATCATATGATGTTAAGTAACGATGAAGAGTGTATGAATGTGTTATATAATCCCCTACAATATATTATTTTGTAATATTGAATGGTTAATGGTTTTGGTTTAGGAAGCAAGGATGATAATGACCTTATTAAGAGTTATCTTGGAATGAGGTAAGTAACTTGGATTATAACATGTGTTATATATATGTTTTATCATGTTTATGTTGTGATTGAATGTATTAAGAGCATAGGAACCTTGATTAGAATTAACATAAGCTAGAGGTTTGGTGATTAGATATATGAGTGTTAGCCTAATGACATTTGACTAAGGTATGTATTTTGTGTTGTATTACAGATGTATGATTAGTATGAATCATTGCTATGTTATGGTTAGAATGTATGCGGAAGTTGCTATTATGCTAATAAATGCTATGCAAGTTTGGATAGACTATTTGTCATATGGACTAAGTTCGGATGTTATGTTAATGTGATGATGTATATATGATTATATGTTATATATCGGGTTACTTACTAAGCGTAATGCTTACGATTTAGATGTTTAATATTTTGTAGGTTCAAAGCCATGAAGGTAAGGCATTGGTGAAGGCTTAGGATTTAGGCACGGGTTGAAGGTATTGGTTATGCGTATGAATGTGATAGTAGATGCAGAGCTCAATCAACGTTGGACCCCCAAAGTGTCTTAATGGTTTGTAAATGTTAAAGTCATGTGTCAATGTCTTTTATATTGGTTATGTATATGCAAGGATGGAAATGGGTCAATGGTAAATGTAAACGGGTCAAAGTGGAGTGTTTGAGTAGACTCGTAAGATAAATGTTTTGGGTCATTTAGACCACAAATGTTTACAATAATGATGTATTATGATGTCTTAATGAGTTCTGGAAGTTTTTATGAAGTATCGAGCCCCGGAAGTTGTGTTTTGGGTAACATAAACTTCTGATGTGGCGTAATCTTTTGTTTACTCCGTAAAAGAAAGTGTGAAATGAGTTTACGGCGTAACCATAGTGGTTACGGGGTAACCTCTTATCAGAAAAGGTTTTGGTCAATTTTATTTTCGTCGTAAAATGCAAACCGTAAGGAGTTAGAAAGAGTTCTTTATATCGTTGTAAAGCTCATAGAGTCTATTTTATGATAATGGAACTTTCAAAGGTATAATTGTAATGTATTTTAAAAAGTATAATAAGGAATATCTCAAGGTCATTCCCAGTCTCATGGTTTCACATAGTTTTTTATTTTGGGTCAAATTTTGAGTTTGGAAAGGGGCGTTTTAATATCATTGTCCATGTTAACCCTTGTTCTAAGGCGGGGATCCATGGGTCAAGAGCATCACCTTCGAAGTGTTCTTGGCTATAACTAGCAACAAGCAAACATAAAACAAACACAAGCAACAAAACATATACATATGTGCAAGTCCAACATGGGTTAGCTTACCATTTGGAATCTTGATGATATTTATGACAATAAATATGTATTTATATCTATTATCATGCATTTCATAATATCATTCAATTCATGGATAATTCATACACCCATATAGAAATCATTATACTAGTACTTTGCACAAAAGATAAATTTTCACTTATTTAAGCACTTATAGGCTCCTATTTTCTAGAAGTCATTAACTTTCTCCTTTCCTTTATCATTCCTTTTGATCTTCTCATCCTCTAATTTCCTATTTATCTTGGATATGATTTCAAGAAGCATCTTTAGTCTATGATGAATGGACCAACGCATCTCTTTTGACTCCATTCTTGCTTCTTTGAGGGCATTAATCATATGAGTTGTATTCTCACAACAAATTGATTACTCATCCTCATTCATCCTTGGACATAAGGGTTCTTTGATCTTATCCCAAATCTCACTTTCTGCAAATCCTCTTAATATAAATTTAAAGATTATCCTCTCATCACCTTCATATCCCTTCATTGTTTCAAATTTCCTTTACGACTTCTTTGAGCTCTCCCCCATTTCTCCTTTATTCACGTATCCTTTCGTATTGGACATTGTCCTATGATTAATGTTGCATTCTTAGAGATAGAAGAGTGTGTGATATAGAAAGTTTTGATTTTATGTTTTGAAAAACCTTTGTTTAAAAAGAGGACTTTATAATAATTATTGAAAAGAACTTTTTGAGTGCTTGACTTCTTCCTTCTTATTCTTGATATTATAATGGTGTTTTTCATAAAATGAGAAGTAGGGAGTACTATGTGGAATCTTTTCAAAAGGAGATGATTTGTTTGTTTAGTGGTTAATAGCCAAATATTAGCATGGATATCCAAGTTTGAGTACATGGTACCATTTTGAGTATGTGTGCAAGATTAGTTAATTGTTTAAGGTACACTTTTCTATCACATCTTGTGTTTTCTTTTCTTTTCTTTTCTTCTTCTTCTTCTTCTTACAACATCAAGCCCAATCCTAATCTAAGGTAACTAAATTGATCCTTTTCCAATAGTTATGTTAGAATATTTGCCACATTTTCTCCTAATGGGATTTTATCTATAGTGGTATGCTTTTTGGCTACATTGTCTTTTAAAAAATGATGTCTTATCTCAATATGCTTTGTCCTAGGGTAATTAATAGGGCTTGATGTTATATCGATAGCACATTTATCATCACATAGTATTGGAACCTCATTTAACGTGATATTATAATCCATAAATGCTCGCTTCATCCATAACGCTTGTTCACAAGCCCTTCCAGCCGCCACATAATCAGATTCGGTTACGGAGTTAGCGCGTGATGTTTGTTTCTTTGAAAACCATGATGTTAAACAAGATCCCACAAATGTGCAAATTTCACTTGTGCTTT
>BQNB010119698.1:0-20768 GCA_026074375.1 Tanacetum coccineum
AATTATCAAACTATTGATCCCAATAGAATAGATCTTGCTTAGCTTGTATAAAGCTAAGTTGTATTGAATAAATCCAAAACAACTATGATGTAAACTTTGATTGCCAATATCAAAGACTATGCGGAATCTAGTCAATGATACTAAGAAGATATTCAATGAAAGAGTAATGCACAAGATCAATAACAAACAGTTTACCAAACTTTCAACCTCAATATAATACGAACACTCTTAATAGTGTTAGGGTTACAAAATCTTGAAGCTACGAATAGATTGACAGAACAATGAAAAGATATCAATCTCTATGCCCTAGGACCTCCTTGTATACACCAAGGAGTCCTAATTGGCTTACAATATTTTCCTAAGTTATCATGATCTTCTAAACAAATAACTTATACGTATCTTTTACAAAATATCTCATACATAGCACATAAGCAATCTTTATCTTCAATCAATCTTTATCTATTAGTAGTTGTAACTCTGTCAGCAGTTGTAACTTTATATCAGCATCATTAACTCTTAACACTAGCAGTAGTAACTTATACACCAGCATCATTAAATGTGTACAAGCAGTAGTAACTACTTAGAATATTTTCTTCATTCTCCATAAGCAGTACTAACTTTACTCTAGCAGTACTAACTTTACTCTAGCAGTACTAACATATACTAGCAGTTCTAAGTTACACTAGCAGTACTAAGTTTATACTGACAGTAGTAAGTAACCCAAACCTTTCTTCTTGAGCAACACTAACTTTGATAAGAGCAACAGTAATTCCAAATAGCTTTATGAAGCTTTTAATCCCAACAATCCTCCCCTAAACTTGATATTTATCTTTAAAATCATCAAGTTTCTTCATTAAAAGTCTTCACCATCACCAGGAGGACGCTTTCAAACACTTCCAGGATTCTTGAGTTGTTTTGTGATGAGCTTAAGAAGCTGATAACACATTTCATTCTAATGATCAGCTTGAAGCTTCCTGTTGAGCATGCCTGCGATTGTTACAGGTGTAAGAGGATACCTTTTCTCTACTAGCATAAAGATATGTATAGATTGCAACCTTAGAAAGTGTACTCCACAAGAATCAAATATCTTCCATATTAATACTTTTTTATTTTGCAGAGTCCTTCATACTGGACTTTCTACATCAGGTTCAAACATTATCATTAGATCCCCTCATAACACTCTCTCATAGCCCTCCTCTAGCCTTGTTGACCCATGCTTAGCTTTCACCAGTTTCTACAGAGTTTCTAAATCTTCTATGTCAAAATTCCTAAGCATATAAATAAAGGCTGAGTACCTTTTAGAACTTCCATTAGCTCTTATAATATGAAATTGGCTAATTTTTCCTTCTTTGATTATCTTCCAGTCAACAATGCATGGAGGCTTAGTGGCCAAAGTAATAGCATCAATTGCTACTTCCTCTTCATCAGGAACAATGTTTTTAAGTTCTTTCTTTTTAGTTACTCCTGATCATCATCTATCTTTTGCTTCTTAGCTACTTCTTGTTCTAGCTCTGTGCCTGCTCTCTTAGTACTATCCTCTGCTCTCTTTTCACTACCTTCAACCAACTCTATTTTGTTGACACAAAAGGTTCTAACCTCTTTTTGAATGCTTTGTTCAAACTTGTCTTGATAACTTTAAAACTTGAAGCCTTATCTGTTTCAGAGTGTATCTTCCATGTTTTTCAGATAGTTACAATATAGCTTTCTTTGTTGAGATTGAGTTGGTGGTTTGTTCCTCTTTTCTCTTGCTCTCATTTCTGCAAAGTGTTTCTTCTTCTTCTAAGAGGTTGGTACAAACACTTCAACTTTTTCTTCAATACTCAACTGCTCTTGTTCTTCTGCTTGTAATTGTTGAGCCATTTGATAGTCAGCATCCATCATTGCTTGTGTGTTATCCCATGATTCAATTAAAGCTATGTTGGCTTCTTCTTCCTTTTGTCTTATAAGCCTCTCTTCTTCTTCCAATCCAGCTTGTAATTGAGCTTGAAGATTTAGAGCAACCTCTGATTCATACATATTTCGATATTCTCTTCAAAGCTTCTTAGACTTGATCACTTTTTGCCTTGCCTTTGTCCTGTGAAGGTTTTGATGCAGCTGGTGTTGTTGTTGTAGTTGTTGTTGTAAATTCGCTTGGCTCTTGAATCATAACCCCTCTAACTTTGGGTTTTGCAGCTTTGATCTCTATTAAAGTCTGAGCCAGGGTCAATTCATCAACAGTTGTTGTTGTAGCACTTTTAGTAGTAACTTCAGCAGTACTAACTACCTTTTCAACCTCAACTTCCTGCTCATACTAAATACATGTATCAAACATTAGGTTTCATCATTCTCCTAAGTCTCATCAATCAATGTAACCTCTGCATCAGCATCAATATCAGCTATTTTCCTCTCCTGTTTGGATACATCCTCCTGATCACCTAAACTAGCTTCATCAGAGGATTCTACCCTTCTAGCTGAACCAACCTTCCTTAACCTTTTGAACCCTAGAGTTCTTGACTTATTCCTCCTCTCTATCTTCTTGACCTTCTTCTTTAGACTAGCAATTTCTCTATCTTGAGCAGTCTTGGCCTTCTCCAAATCAAAAACCTTCTTTTGTAAATTGGTATATAAGTCCATCAATTCAGTAAGTTTCAGTCTATCCTCACCACTGAGTAGTGGATCATTAAAAGTTGTAGGTACATTTTCATCTGGTACATTATCAGTAGAACCACTAGGCTGAGGAACCTCAGTGTTATTTTTCTTGGACTTCCTAGATTTTTGCTTCCTCTGAGGTTGGGGTGATGATGGTTGAGTAATGATGGGTGTGTGATGGGGATCAGTTGGTATTTCTGAGCCTTCACCCATTTTTTCATCAAGCTATAACCATCATAGTTGAAATAAAGGGTAACTCTTCAAATAAAAAAATTTTCTCCTTCCCTCTTTTGTTCCATAGATCTTCTTTATGTAATGAGAGGGGGTAACATAAATCCTTTTATGATGTGACATATCCCCAACTTGTTTATTCACAAATACTTGTACGAATCTTGCATACATCCAGAATTTTACCATACTATCAACATTCTTCACCATATTATCAAAGATATACTTGGAAAAGTTGAATTTTTGGTTTGTGGCTAAGCAAATTATTGTAGAGGCCATAGTGCTACTAAATTCGTTCCATGCAGTAGTCTTAGCACTTAGGCATTACAAAATTATATGTATTAAAAACTTCCATTGAGGAGAAAAGAATGCCTTGTAAAATGTAAGCTTCCGAGAAAGTTTTTCATACCCCATGAGTGTAAGTTGTTTAAAAATTGCAGCATTTTATAGACAATCAACACCATTAGCATCTTCCAGTTGAAGATCTCTCCTTATTGTAGATTCAGTTATAATAACCTTCTTCTTATCCACTATGGCTTGCAATTGTACTTCCCCATTAACTATTTTTTGCTTCGACAGTATCCCAGAACTGTTTAACACATGGACAATAGATTGTAGGATTGATGGTTAAAGCATATTTGATAGGGTTTGCATTCAGAAAATCAACTATCTCTTCAAACCCTTCACTTTCAGTGGGTTTCTCTAAAAATGCAACTAAATTATGAGTATCAGCAAACTTTAGATCCGACATTGGGTTGGGTTTTGATGAAAAATGATGAAATTAAGTTAGGGTTTATGATTAGAGAGTATATGAAAGATTAAAATCGGTTGAATGAGTGACTGAAACCCTTAATCGAAGTATTTATGAAAATACCCTCAACAGCATTAATGTTCACCAGCAGTTGTAAGTTTATGCCTAACAGCATTAACTTTCAACAGCAGTTGTAAGTTTATGCCTAACAGCATTAACTTTCAACAGCAGTTGTAAGTTTTTGCCTAACAGTATTAACTTTCAACAACAGTAGTAACCCAGCAGTAAGTTAAGCGTAGCAGCATTAACTTTGAATCACCAGCATTAACTCCAATTCCATTTTAATCAACTTTTCCATCATCAAATTAACATTTTAGCTTACAAATCTCTTCTCTGTTTTTGATTTCTCTCATTCTTTTAAGCACAATTCTCTATGTCTGTTTTTTATTTCTCTTAATTTTTTTAGCTCACAATTCTCTCTGTCTGTTTTGGTTTCACACATCTCTCTTTCTATTTTTCAGCTCATTATTTCTCTCAATTCTTTTTCTCACCAATTCACTCTATCTGTTTTTTTATTTTTACACATCTCTCTTTCTGTTTTTGTTCTCACTTAGTTCTCATTATTTCTAAAGTATTAATTATACTTTAACAGTATTAGTTAACTAATAGTATTATCATAGCAGTATTAAGTATAGACTTGCAGCCACTAATTATTCTTAACTCAGAAAACTTCAAGTTACCAAACACACTAATCAAATTTCATCTTAGCTGCTTTTGCATTCCATTCCAATTATCATTTGTGTATAATGCGCTGCATTATAAACAATACCTCCCGTATTCAATACTTCAGAGGTTAAGCATTCCAATACATGCAATCAAATATTGAAATCTGCTAACATCAAATGCTTTTGTGAGCAAATCTGTAATATTTTGATCCGTGTGAATCTTGATCATCTAGATAAGCTTCTTTTCATTGTAATCTTTGATAAAGTGGTGCCTAATCTCAATGTGCTTTGTTTTCAAATGAAGAACAGGGTTCTTCACTATGCAGATAGTGCTTTCATTATTAATATGAATCTTAGTCTGTATAAAGTTATATACATTATCCAGCAATTGATTTTGGATCCAAAGCATTTGTCCATAGCAATTGGAAGCAACTATATACTCATCTTCAGTTATGGAATTAGCAACCACAGTCTGCTTCTTGCATTGCCCTAGATCAATTGCACCTAGGGGTTTCTCCAAAAACACAACTAAATTATGAGTATCAGCAAACTTTAGATCCGACATTGTGTTGGGTTTTGATGAAGAATGATGAAATTGAGTTAGGGTTAATGATTAGAGAGTATATGAAAGATTGAAATCGATCAAATGATTGAATGAAGCCCTTAATCGAAGTATTTATAAAACTACCCTCAACAGCATTAACGTTCATCAGTAGTTGTAAGTTATGGCTAACAGCATTAACTTTCAACTAGCAGTAGTAAGTAACCCATCAGTAGTAACTCAGTAGTAAATTAAGCCTAGCAGCATTAACTTACAACCAGCAGTAGTAAGTTATGCCTAGCAGCATTAACTTTCTCTAGCAGCAGTAAGTTTATGCTTAGCAGCATTAACTTTGAATCACCAGCATTAACTCCAATTCCTTTCTAATCAGCATTCCCATCATCAAATTAGTACTTTAACTTACAAATTCTCTCTATCTGTTTTTTATTTCTCTTAATTCTTTTAGCTCGCAATTTTCTCTGTCTATTTTTTATTTCTCTTAATTCTTTTAGCTCATAATTCTCTCTGTCTGTTTTTTATTTCTCTCAATTCTTTTAGCTCACAATTCTCTTTGTCTGTTTTTGATTTCTCTCAATTCTTTTAGCTCACAATTCTCTCTGTCTGTTTTACATTTCACACATCTCTCTTTTTATTTTTCAGCTCACTATATCTCTCAATTCTTTTTCTCACCAATTCACTCTATCTGTTTTTATTTTCATGCATCTCTCTTTCTATTTTTTGGCTCACTATATCTCTCAATTCTCATAGTATTAATTATACTAGCAGTAGTAAGTATAACTAACAGTATTAACTCAGCAGTATTAACTATAACTAGCATCACTAATTATACTTAACAGCAGAAAATTTTAAGTTACAAGTACTTACTCCATTTTCATTCTTAGCAGCTTTTTCATTCCATTCCAACCACCCTTCCATTAATTAAGATGTCAGAGATTAAGCATTCGAATACTTGCAATCAGATATTGAAATCTGCTAACATTAAATGCTTTTGTGAGCAAATCTGCAATATTCTGGTCTGTGTGAATCTTGATCATCTGGATAAGCTTCTTCTTATAATAATCTTTAATAAAGTGATGACTACTCTCAATGTGCTTTATCTTTGAGTGAAAAACAGGGTTCTTAACTATGCAGATAGTACTCTCATTATCAATATGAATCTTAGTCTGTATAAAGTTATATCCATAATCCAACAATTTATTTTGGATCTAAAGTACCTGTCCACAGTAATTTGAAGCAGCTATATACTCAGCTTCAGTTGTGGAATTAGCAACCACAGTCTGCTTCTTGCATTGCCATGAAATCAGTCTACACCCTAGGAATTGACAACCTCCTGTTGTGGACTTCCTATCTAAGCTTGCTTATGCATAGTCACTGTCAGTATATGCCACCAAATCAAAAGGTGAATCCTTGGGATACCAAAGACCTAATTTAGGTTGACCTTTTAAGTATCTAAAGATTCTTTTCATAGCATAAAGATGTGAACTTTTAGGATTGACTTGGAATCTTGCACAAGCACATACTGCAAACATAATATCAGGCCTTGAAGAAGTTAGATACATAAATGATCCAATCATGGATCTATACAAGTGTTCCTCTACATCTTCACCATCTACATCTTTGAGCAAAGGCTTTTGTGTTTCCATAGGTGTGCTTGCTGTCTTGACATCAGTAAAACCAAATTTCTTCAAAATCTTAGTCACATACTTGTCTTTACTGATAAAAATCCCATCCTCCTTCTGCTTTACTTGCAGTCCTAAGAAGAATGTGAGTTCACCAATAGAACTCATTTGAAACTTCTTATGCATCATCTTCTCAAACTCTATGCATAATGACTTCTTTGTAGAGTCAAATATGATATCATCTACATACACTTGAACTAACAAATTATTACCTTTGTCCCTTCTGATAAATAAAGTCTTGTCTATCTTTCCTCTCTGAAACCTATTGTCCAATAAATAAGTTGACAAGGTTTCATACCAAGCTCTAGGAGCTTGATGCAGTCCATAAAGTGCCTTTTATACTTTGTATACTCTTACAGGGAAGTATAGATCTTCAAATCCTGATGGTTGACAAACATAGACTTCCTCTTCAATCTTACCATAAAGAAAAGCACTCTTGACATCCATCTGGTACACAACAAAGTCTTTAAATGAGGCATATCCTAAGAATAACCTGATTGCTTCAATTCTAGCAACAGGGGAAAAGACCTTATCATAGTCAATCCCTTCTGTTTGTGTGTACCCTTGAGCAACCAACCTTGCTTTGTTCTTTATCACAATTCCTTTTTCATCCTTCTTGTTCCTGTAAACCCATTTAGTCCCAATAGCCCTTTTTCCATTTGGTAAATCCACCAGAGTCTAAACCTTTTGTAATTTGAATTGCAGTAACTCATCTTGCATAGCTTCTATCCAGCTTGGATCCTTCAATGCATGAATTACCTTTTTGGGTTCTCCTTGTGATAAAAAGCAAGCAAACAAGCAGTTTTGAAAGTCTTTATGACTTATTCTTTGCTAAACTAAAATAAACAAACCATGTTCTTTCAAATTCTTTGTCATTCTTCTTGTTTGAGGTGCTGAATGCAAGTCTCCAATAAATTGTTCAACTGGATGATCTTTTTGTAATCTTGTAGTTGGAATAAGACTGACAGTCATAACTGCATCTAGATTGTTCATGTCAGCCTCTGCACCAACATCTTCATTATCATCTGAATAAATAATATCTTCCAATTCAGGCGTATTTGGATCATCTGGAAGTTCAATGCTTGATTTTGGATCAACAACATTAACTTATATACGAGCAGCATTAACAGTTTCACTAACAATATTAATAGTGTTAGTGCTGTTAACACTAGTAGTATTAACATTGTTAGTGCTGCTAACATTGTCATCTTTCTTTTGATTAACTCTTGGCTCCTCTATACTTAGAACCTCACTATCGTCATTCCCTGGATATTCAGCATCCTTTTTTCCTCCTCCCCTGATGGGTTGAATCCAGCATCAGGAGAACTCTTTGAATCTTAAGAGAATAGTATATCAGCAAGCCACATTAGTAGTAGAATGTAATCTTTGCTAGGTACTGTCTCCATTATAGCTTTACCTTTCCCACTAATTTTCCCTCCTTTGGAATTACCTCCAAAGGCAACAAATCCTCCATCAATTTCTTTATAATCTATAAGATAGAATCTGTTTCTTGTCATGTGCCTAGAGCATCCACTGTCAATCACTAATTTATCCTTCAAATCTTGCTGTGGATTGCCCTGCACATAATGGTAAGAAAATTAGTTTCTTTTGGGGACCCAAGCCATTACTGACTTAGATCTGCCTTATGCATTAATATAGTCAAATATTTTAAAGGAAATTGATGCACCATTGTTTCTAGAGACATGGTCTAAAACTTTATGCTTTGGTCTCCAAACTCAACATGCTGAGGTCTTAACAGCATTTCCCTTGTTTCCCTTAACAGCACTAAGAACTGCTTTTGGCCTAGCAGTATTAACCTTTGTTCCCTTAACAATATTAACCTTTTTAGTGAATTTACTGTTATTAGCTGCTGTTATTTTGTTAAAAGTCCTTCTAGCAATTGAATATGCATTATTAATGACATTTTTCATGGGCCTGTATTATTCACTGCTGTTCTTGGTTGAACAGTATTAACTGGTCTAGCAGTATTAAGTGAAATTAGGCCAGACTTGGTTAAGACTGTTCTTGGAATCATGTTCCTTTTTTGACTGGGGTGAGTTAATTTAGAGAAATTTTATTTGTTCACCCTTTGAACATTAGTCCAAACTGGTTTTGCAAATCTTTCATTATTATACCAGTTATTGCAATCACTATTCAAATGGTCAAAACTACCACACACATGACAAGCTTTGTTGAACATCTCAAAATTACTCCTTAATTTTTGAGACATCTCTTGGTTCCAGTCTCTCTTGTTTCCTCTAGGACTAGGTGTGTTTTGCCTATTTTTATCAACTGATGTTTTTCTAGGAGATTTTACTTGCTTAGTAGACTTAACAAAGTTTATCTTAGCAAATAGGTTTATTAAACATCTCAACTATTTTAACCTTAGGCATATTTCTTCATCACTATCAGATACCCATTCCTCAATAATTGGGGCTCTATTTTCTTTCCTAGCAGCTTTAGGTTCATTAGTCTCAACAGTAGGCTTTTCAACTATTGGCTCACAAACAGACTCATTCACATCAACAAAATCTTCTAGACTAGGATAAACTAAATTAGATTTTGGTGGCATAAATTTCCTAGTATAGGGAGGTAGGACAACATTATACCCTAATCCTATTTTACACTTATCCATTATCTGACTGTCTAGAAGTTTACTTAGGCTTTTTGATGAATTTTCAAATTTTTGTACTGTAAGTTGAACCTCATCCTTTTCTTTTATAGCCAACTCTAACTTACTTTTAAGCTTTGTAAGATCTAAATCTCTTAAATAGATTTCACATTTTAAGAGTTTTATATCTTCCTCATACACAGACTCATTTTTCTTAAAGACTAATAGTCTAGCTTCTACCATTCAAACCAGTTTTAAACGGAGACATCACTTATCCTAGCTGTTCTTAAGTCTTTAACTAATTATTCATTTTGTTCTTTTAGATTTTTTACACATTCTAAGCAAGATGAACAACAATTTGAGTCATTAGATACTTTAGAGTTTGTAGAGGAAATTGAACTTGTTAAAGAATAAGCCATAAGAGCAAAATTAGTTGGACCTTCTTCTGCTTGGTCACTCCAATTATAGCCAAATCCATCATACTGAGACACTAAGGCATTTGAAGTAGTTTCCTCAACTGGTACAATCCTTCTGGTAGGCTTCATGTTCCTGCTGTCTTGATTCCTAGGTGCCCTGCACTCCCTTGCAAAGTGTCCTCTCTTGTGGCAGTTGAAACACTCCACCTTAGACTTGTCAAACCTAATTCTTTCTTTGTTGGCCATGTCCAGCTTCCTTCCAGTATTCTTCAAGAATCTTCTTGCCCTCATAGTCAGCATAGCAATGTTCCACCTTAAGTCCATCTCTTCTAGATCATCAGGATGGATTTGTTGTAAATCTTCATTATCAATCTATGGAATACTTGGTGTGCTAGCAAAAAAGGAATAAATCACAGCATCACTCAAATTTTCAACAGTTGTTGAGCTATCAGCAGCACCCTGAGTGCTACAAAAATAACTCAACCCCTGAGCAGTATTAACTGCCTGTTATGGTCTGCCTTGATGACAGAAAGGCTACATTGTGTGAGTTTGTGGTTGAGCTAGATGTCCCCTTGACCTTTGATTCATAAGCCTCCAGGTTGTTAAAGAGGTCATCAAAACTCAATGTCTCAATCTCTGGTTTGTTCCTCCACACAATAGTATGCATAGTCCATTCTTGTGACAAACTTCTCAAGAACTTCTGATTGATGTCTTCTTGAGGAATGACTTCACCATGCATCTCCAGTTAACTAATTAGCTTTTGAAAGCTTTCATAGGTTTCTCAATCACTTTTGTGTTTGGATGCAGCAAACTTTTCCATACTGCTATGGCTATCAGAAGATTTTTCTGAGTTCTTTGTAGCAGTATACCTTCCAAATCAGTTCTCAATAAGCCAGCATCAGTGTCTTAGCATCTTGTATAATTGAATTTTATTGAATGCTCATTAGGTAAGCCATCAACATAGTGCTTCTGCTTTCACATGGCCCGTCTTTGGTGCCCTTCTCTTCAACACTTGTAGGAGGGATAACAGTCTCCTTACCATCAACAGTTTTTTATTACTATGGTGCATATACATTTTCTAGGATCTACCCCATAGAGTGGTAATCAATGCCACTGTAGGTAACAACTCTCTAATCCTCATCTTCCAGATATCCATAATACTCACCAGGTTAGAGTATGGGTAGTCTTGATGGTTGAGTAGATTTGAGAAGTACCAATTGCTTCTTGAAAAAGTAGATCTTGCGTGTAGTAAAGTTTCTTCTTATTCAAAGCTTCTCACAAGCTCTGATACCACTTGCTGATCCAATAAAATAGATCTTAATTAGCTTGTATAAGCCTAAGTTGTATTGAATAAATCCAAAACCACTTGAAAGAACCTTTGATTGTGAATATCAAAGACTATGCGGAATCTAGTCAATGATACTAAGAAGAATTTCAATAAACATAATAATAAGATCAATAAAAAAACAGTTTACCAAACTTTCATCCTCAATTTAATCACGAACACTCTTACTATGTTAGGTTGTACAAAACCCTTGATGGCTTACGAATAATTGACAGAAACAATGAAAAGATTCAATCTCCTATGCCCTAGGACCTCCTTTTATACACCAAGGAGTCCAAACTAGCTTACAATATTTTCCTAAGTTATCATGATCTTCTAAACAAATAACTTATACATATCTTTTACAAAAATATCTCATACTTATCACATAAGCCTCTATTAATCTCAATCAATCATTACCATTAGCATTTGTAACTTTGTACCAGCACATAACTCTGAACATAGTCAGCAGTAACTTATACACCAGCAACATTAACTATGTAACAAGCAGTAGTAACTACTTAGAATATTACTTATTCTCCACCAGCAATACTAATGTACATAGCAGTTTTAAGTTTACTACCAGCATGTATAACAATATAACTATCAGTTTTAAGTTACATAACAAGTACTAATTGATACTGAAGTAGTAAGTAACCCAAACCTTTCACTGAGCAGCAACTAACTTTGATAAAACAGCAGTAATTCCAAAAAGCCTTATGAACTTTTAATCCCAGACAGTACTATGCAATGGTGATGCTTTAATGGCTATGGAAACAAATGACGATGCCACCCGGGATCCTTATTCAAAGGCTGTACACTTAGATCCTACTATCCTCGTTCCAAAACATTTAAGGTAACCACTCCCACTCTCTACATTGCTTTCCTTGTTACTACACTACAGCAAATTGTAGGCTGGTGGAACAAGAAGCCACAAAAGTCTTGGAGATCCACAAAGAAATCCACAATCCACACGTGAGGTTCGTGCTAATGCAGTAGCAGCCGCATTTTGTTCCTTCTTTTACAACAAGCAGGTACTCCCTTTATTTCTTTCGACATAATATGGAGGAGTTTTTTGTAATTTATTTTGACTTTCTGCCGTACACCATTTATCGCATTCGTATAACTTTATTGCATACTGAATTTCTAGATTTGTTGTCGTTTGTTGGGAAAATTTTTGAACAATCTGAGGAATACATGTAAAGAAGCCATCAATTTTACAGAACTAAAAAGCCAATGTCAGGCTTTGCTAAAAGCATTAACTTAGTTTATGTCAAGTGTTGATATTTGTTTCTTTTTCTTCTTTACTTGATCCCATAGACAACATTTGGTTTGGAAGCTTTAATATTTTAAAGGAGGTACGTACTAAGTGAGATATAAGTGGAGTTTGTGACTTGTGTTGAAAAATTATATGTTATCGTTTAGTTAAAACGAATCTATTAGCTCGAACTATAGTATCTATTTACTTTTTTTATAATAGAGAACACTTATTATAAGTAAAAGGATCCAGTAACTTAAAGTACTTGATCACCATGAGGAGCCATCTAAGCCAGAACCGGTGCAAAAGGGAAGCTTTAAGGGTTCTTGACATTATTCTCAAACAACATGCGGCTAAGCAGTAAACATTTTGCCATAGTAAGGCGCATTTGAGTCATTAATTTACTTGAATAATCCTAAAGCCTGAGACAGTGAAAACATATATATCATAAGGAAGTCGGAAACATTAATTCGAAACTAAAAGGTAGCTGATGTAGAAATAGCAATGATTGGGAAGAAGACATAGATAAGACAGGATGTCATGGCAGATCATAATTTTATATCGGCCTTCTTAAACCATCTTGCCTAAGTAACCATATTTAATCTGAATATTGCAAAATGCAAAGTATTTCACTGTAGAAGTAAATTTAGGCAATAGTGTTTGAAATTATTAAACATTGATAAAAGGTAACTGTTTGTTTAGCTAACTTTTGATACACATGAGTGTAGTACAGGTTGCAATCATATTTGTTTATGATGTTATCACTTCTTATGTGTTGATACTATCTTATCTTCTTGTGTGGAAATGTGGAGTAGGTTATCAGTTATCTTTGTTCTAATAGTTTCTATTAAATTTTGTAGCTTATTGGAAAGAGTAGTGGATTTCAGGTGGTAGCAACACATCGCCCGTGTACCAAAGGGCTCTGGCTGTGGAGTAATCCCATAAAGAGAACAACTCTTGATGAAACTGAATATAACCTTTTAATATTAGACAGCGAAGGAATTGATGCTTATGATCAAACGGTTGGCTTAACTTACTTTGAAAGATTTAGTTGATAGTTTTCAGTTTTACTATAACAGATCACAGTTTAGTTTTGCTGATTTTTCTCATTTTGCAGAGGACATACAATACATAAATGTTTTCACTAGTTGTCCTATTATCAAGCATGTTCATATACAACCAGGTTAATATTTGATAATTAATTTATATTATTATCTCTTTCTGTCCATTGCCCCTATCTAATTATTATTATTTTTCTTATGTCTTCAGATGGGAGGCATTGATGAAGCTGCACTTGATCGCCTTTATCTTGTCACCGAAATGACTAAGCACATTCGTGTAAGAGCCTTCGGAGGAAATATTACAGCTTATGAGTTTGGCCAGTTCTCCCTAATATTTGTTTAGCTTTTGAGGGTAAATCTATCTGGGATTATATATACTTTTATTTTTCTATTGACTTTCGACTTTTTTGGTGTGTTATCCACATTATGGGCCATGGAATTTACACATCTTTTATTCACAATCAGAAACTGCTCATTGTTTTTTTCTTATTTTAACCTTTTTAATTGCAGGACTTCTTTTTGGACTTGGCTGAGGATAATAGGAAAATAACACCTCGTGACTACCTAGAGATTTCTTTGAGCACGTTAACGGTGGTGGAAGGGATGTTGCTGCCAAGAATGAGGTAACCCATTAAACTAAATATTATTTCTTATGGGAAAATAGGAACCTCTCAATTACTATACAGAATGTTTCATAGTGTACACAATCATTAAACAAATATAAAAAAACCAATATTTAGCCTTAAATTAAATAATGGAAAAACAATAATCTAATAAGTCATTACCTTACCCAACGGGAGGGTTTTGCTAATAGTGATATATTTATATATATGTGTGTGGTGTGTGTGTGTGTGTGTGTTTTGTGTGTGTGTTGTGTGATATATATATTTATATATATATATAATATATTATTTATATTATAATATCTATAATATAAATATATATATATATATTTATATAAAATTAGCAAGTGCAACACGCTCATCATCACATTCTACATCATTTTGGTCATCCTGAATGTCATTATCACACATATCCGGTGAGTCAGGAGTGACATTACTATTAGGGGTGGCAATTCGGGTCGGGTTCGGGTTGGCGGGTTCGGGTTGACAGGTTGGCGGGTCAGAAAATCTCAACCCAAACCTGACCCATTTAAATAATCGGGTCAGCTATGTCAACCCTAACCTGTTTACTCATAACCCAAACCTGACCCATTTAACCCGTATATATATATTTGGGTTGGTGGGTTAAATAGGTTACACGGGTTGAATAGGTTAAACGGGTTTGAGTTGACCCATTTAACCTGTTTTATATACAAAAGTTGGCACATTACACGGGTTAAACACGTTGAATGGGTTTGTGGGTTGACCAGTTTAACTCATTTAACCTGTATAATAAAATATAAATAATTATAAATTAAAAAAAAATCTTAAACGGGTTGGCGGGTCGACCCACTTGATTTATATCCAACCCGAACCTGACCTGTTTAATAAACGGGTTAGATAGGTTGACCCAAACCTGACCCAAATATATTTAAACTCAACCCGAACCTGTTAATTTTCGTGTCGGTTTCAGGTCGGGTTTCGTGTCGGGTCAGAAATTGCCATCCCTACTCGACTCCTTTTTGGTAGATTAATCCTTATCTTTTATATAATAAAAAGAATTACATCATTTCGGAGTTTTCATCAAATTGAATCATATGAATTTAAAAATTAGACCAATCAGAACGCTTGATATTGCCACGTAGGCAAAATCTAACGAGGTGGGTTACCCGCGCTCCGTCGCAGAGCGCGATGGACTAACGTTGCAACGGACCGATAACCAAAATGATATTTTTGTAAATTGCTAAAGAAAATTATGTTAACGGTCGTTACTTAACGTTCGTTAAATAACGACCGACCCCAAGGACTATTTTCGTAAATTGTTAAAAAAAATTAAACTAACGGTCATTACTTATTAAGCCGTTAGTGGGGGAGGGGGCGCTTTTTTGGGTTTTGGAATTGGTATTTTGTAAAAAAAATTTAAAGTGAGGATGGTTTTCGTAATTTGACACATAGTGCGAGGGGCTATTTCATAAATACCCGAGGGGCTATTTCGTAAATATCGGCGGGTTGTGGGCGGGTTTTCGGGTCGAGCGGGCGGGTTCTAGGTTGGGTAAACGGGCAGGTTGTGTGAGGGTTGTTTCCGGGTCGGGTCGACCCGGTGGGTTGCTGGCCGATTTTCCTGCTAATTGTATAGAGTTATAATATTTGACGAAAGTGATGATAAACTCATGTTATATATTGGATAGTGCTTGCGGTTTGAGCTCAATGTTGTGTTGTGACAAGCAGTATCGATGATAAGCATGTGGGTTGTGGGTACAAATTTTTTCTCACCCGTCACCCACCAATGGGTACAACTTTTTACTTATACCCATGCCCGTGGGTACCCATCGCTCATGGGTAAACCCGTAGGTTTGTGAAATTGAACAAAAGTATAAAACCATGATATGTAAACTAACTATGAAACTATGTAATAAGACATCATATCAATTTTCTAAATACTAAGTTCACAAAATACTTAATGGCATGTCTGAAACTAAAAAAATTCATCATCATTACACAAAATCACATACATGTACTGAGATATATCATGTATATATCTTTGAAAGTTTGATATTTCATATTCATCTTTTAGTTTTGTAACTCAAAAAAATTGTTAGTTTAATGTGTAGTATAGAGATCTTGATAGTTATTAAATATATACCAACAACCTCACAAATATTTAAGTAGTATAATAAATTTTATTTTAACACAAATGGGTTTAGGGTACACCCGTTAGTATTTAGGCGGGTGGGTACATCGTGGTTTCTTAATTGGGTACACCCTGATGGGTATGCATTAACCCGTCCACCCCCCGTCACTTTCCGATGTGGTACAATTTTTCACCAAATAACCCACCCGGGGTGAAAATAACGATTACCCACCCATTTTACGTGCGGGGGTACTCATGGGTTATGTTTAGGTTTTTACTCACCCTCGTTGCCATCCTTAATCCAAAGAATATTACAGTCCACCATATATGCATAATAATATTTAGGGGATTATTTGACTTAACACATGTAACACGAGATCATGAAATTGTTTATTACAAATGTATTAATTTGTGCTTTTACGATGTTAAATGAGGCCTACTTTCTAGTCATCGCACAAGGCTTCCAAAATTAACGAGACGACCTTGGTGACAAGGGACATCCATTCGTTGATTAGAAAAAATGACACGCTGAGTGAGCCTAGTGTCAAAAAAGCTTGTGATCTTCATCACACAATAGAGCTTGTGGCAAAAGTGCTTGTGACAAATGGGCTTGTACAACTATGATAAACATTTACATATGGAAATCTACATTATATATCCAAATATGCTTTAAGTCACTTACCATAACTACCCTTTCATACAATAGCGAAGCAAACAACCACGTTTTAAGCCTGAAAAAATGAGATCGTTTCACCCATGGTTTGTGCCAGTTGTGAGTGTGTAAGTATCAAAGATTCATGAGATCGGGAGGTCGGGGAAGCTCATCTTAGAGAGATAAAATGTTACTAGAGAATGAGGTGTTTTATTAAAATGAATAAAGAATGAGGAATTACAAATATGAGCTTCACCCCTCTAAGGAAGATTAGAGGGGTTTATATAGCCTTTACACAAGTTAAGTATTGCATAATTACGCATCTAGTCCTTGTCTTTTAGGCTAACTATAATCTAATGTAATTCTCGTAATATCGCCACATTTTAGAATCCTAACAATCTTTCCTCAATGTGGTGGCATACGAGATTACTTACAACGTAAAGTAAAAGGATTCCAAAGATATGCCAAAGCTGAAGATGTATGTAGTTTTCTTTGTCTTCAACACGTACTCCAGCTTGGATATTTTCTTCTCTTGTAGGAAATACATTGTAGTATGTATAAACTAGACTAACTTTCCCCCAGTTCATATTGCATGTCTTTAAGCATCTTTCTTCATCTACTTCTTTTTGTCGAAGTTTTTGAATCAGCTTCCCCCCAAACTGACAACCATATGAAGTAGATTGGAAACTTTGATGTAGTCGACATATGCTCTAACTATAGTAGTTTAAGCACGCAACGGAATTTATAAATGATGAAGTAAACCACACTAAGCAGCAAATCTAACTTCTTTATTGAGGATAAGCAGCAAATCCGTTTGAAGGAACATGCAAGAAGTCAGCAATATCTTCTCACGTATATACATACTTCACACTAAACAACCTATAGAAATTGAAACTATAACACCAAAGTCAACTAAGTCTCGGATGTTATATACACCAAAGTGAATTAAGTCCTGGATGTACACTGTAGAACCGTAGAAGGGGTGAATACAGTTTTCTTGACTTCTTAGAAGTTTACAAAACTTCAAGTCTCAAAGGAACCGAGTAGTATGATGATCTACTTAGCAAAGAAACAATAAGTAGATATATATATATATATATATCATATATTATATTATTTATATATTATATGATATATTTAGTTGGTTCCATTGAAAAGGTTTTTATTTTGAGAAGATTAAGAAATCTTCGTTTGAGCAAATTGATTCATATTTTTTGATTTGATTCACAAGTAAACATCATTTAATAGTGAATCGAATCTATAAATCACAAATTTGATTCACAAATTATTGTTAAAATCGAGTTATGGTAATGATTCTTTAAATTTGTACAGATGATTCAGTATTGTACTTATATCGCAAAATCGAGATCAATGTTTTTTACACATTTTGGATTATAATCACATTAAAATGAGTTTTACGCTTGAAAAACTTGAATCCCAGTTAAAAGTCTATCGTTTTTGTAAACCTTCTCAATCTTTTCAAAACAAAAACCTTTTCAGTGGATCCAGCTTATATATATATATTCAATAAATACTACTGAAAAATTATTCAATAAATACTACTGAAAAAACTTTACATTACAAGATCATCAAAGTATAAAACTATTTTCTGCAAAAGCTATTAAAGAACATAGAAAGTCAAACAAATTCTTACATATTGGATTAGTACAGATAACAATAAAGCTTTTAACTAGATTAGGGATTAATGCCCCTATTTGCATGATATTAAGAGATGCTAGATTACTTAAGTTTGATCAATCACTATTAGCTTTAGCTGAATCAAATATATGTAATGGTCTCATATATTTTAATTGTTATCCCAATTTTACCATAGCATTAAATGATCCAAATATTCTAGATGTATTAACATTAGATATAAAAACTAAGAATATAGAAATAAAAGAAGGTTCAGTGGTTATATATAGAGTATACTATAAGACTATGACTACTACGGTAGATCCAAGATCTAAAATAGATATTACTAAAGATGAAACTGTTATTTTCGAAGCTAATTTAGAAAATTCTTTAATATGCACTCCGAAAAGATTAAAATGGGATGAAATAACTAGAAATCAAACTTGGAATTTAGAAGAATTAGTTAAAATAAAACTTTTAAAATTAAATAAAGATATAGCTAATATATTAGAACAATCAAATGGTAACATAGAAATATCTTTTGGAAATAAGATAAGAAAATCATCTAGACATTCTACATATATTCTTTCAAATTTTATAAATGAAGAAGAAAAAATATATTTAAAAAGAGCTCAATCTATGAGAATGAAAGGTGTTGATTTCCATAACTCTATTCCTAAACTTTTATATGAAGAAGATAATAAGAGTGATTCTACGTATAATTATGCACCCTCAGAAGTAGAAAATTATGAACAATTAAAATGAGTTATTATTCACAAAAAATCAAAAGAGAAATAAATTGGTTTAAAGCCACTATAAAAAGAAACCAAGAAAATCTAGAAAGAATAAAATATGAGTTAATGACGGGAAAATATGTCATATGTTATAAAGAACATACAAGAAGATATATAGAATTACAAAATCACATATTTAGTTTAGAACAAAGACTAAAAAATATTAAAAGACAAATACATTAAAATAAAGATAATGTCTAAACCAAATATGAAATATTTAAAATAAGAAAGATATAATGATTATAATAAAGATATATTAGATTGGTATTCTTTAAATTTTATTGAAGAAGAAAAATTAATTCATGAAATTGAATGGACTATGTTTATTTTTGAACACAGAGAAAATATACCATTTTTTGCTTGGTTTCAAGTATATTGTATAGAAAATAAAATGGATTTCCCTACTGATAGTCAAATACAAGAAACAACAAATATAAACAAAACATACATAGATTTAGAAACTAAAGAAAAGATAATAAGTATTCACCCCCCTGAAACTAATATTTTAATAAATAAAGAATTTATTGGAATAAACTTATCTAAAGATAATGAAGAACAAAAGAAATGTTTATCTACAATAATATATCAGAATAATTATACTAATGAAAAATTAAACACGATAGGACAGCAATTAAATCGAATAGAAAATTGTAATTCAGAAGCAAGTACTTCACAAAATAATCAAGCAAGTATTTCACAAAATAATCAAGCAAGTATTTCACAAAATAATCAAGCAAGTACTTCTCAAAATAATCAAGTAGATATAGAAGATAATCCTATGTTTATACCATATAATATTAATAGACCCATAAACCTAGGAAGACAAGATAACCACATATTACAAGAAATTGAGGATAAATTATCTAAATTACAAATATCAAATATTAATGAAGAAATTAGTTCAGAAGATGATATTTTAGATATTGAACAACAGTTTAGAGAAGATGATTTAGATAATGAAATAAATAAAATGAAGTTTAAAAATACTTATACCCCTAGACCAGAAGCAAGAAATTATTATAATAGACCAACACCACCAGATATGCAATATAAAGAAAGTCTTGTTAGGCAAAGAGCTTTATATGACGGATTATCAATATATGAATGGAATTTAGACGGTCAAACAGAACATCAAATAATGAATATATTACAAGAAATGACTATGGCATCTAATGCTTATAAAACTCATAAGAATACTGAAACACAGATCATAGAAATTCTTATATAAGGTTTTACAGGATGTTTAAAAGGTTGGTCGGATAATTATATAACAAATGATGAAAAAGCTATAGTATTTAAAGCTAAGAAAACTATAGTAAAAAATGAAAATGGAGTACAAGTTCAAACTCAAGAAGATGATATGGTTAATACTTTAATCTTTGCTATTTTATAGAATTTTGTTGGTGACCCATCTGTTTTTAAAAAGAAAAACTCTGCTATATTACTAAATTTAACATGTAGAAAATTATCAGATTTTAGATGGTATAGAGATGTTTTTATAACTAAAGTAACAACTAGATTAGATTGTAGAGAAGCTTATTGGAAAGAAAGATTTATTATAACACCCCGTGTTTTAGGACAATGCACGACATTAATAAAGTCACTATTTATTTTTAGTATTGTACACGTTTGTTTTTAATGGAAATCGTTAAGTTAAATCGCGTAAACTAAAAATGGTCAGTTAACGTAAACGGGCATCAAGCAATTTATT
>BQNB010119699.1:0-20768 GCA_026074375.1 Tanacetum coccineum
ATTTGACTTTATATGAATTCACAATATGCACAATATAGACAATTTAACTAATCAAGTAAGTAATGATAAGATGTAAGTAAATATGCAAGATAAGAGATAAGAGATGGAAAGATCAAACCACAACACGAGGATTTATAGTGGTTAGGTAACGAAGCACCTCTTCGCCCTACTCCACTCCCCAAGCACCAAACTTGAGAGTTTTCTTTACTACGTCAACAAGCTCCTTTTAGGCGGAGAAAACCGTACACAACTTAGCTTACACCAATTTCCGACACTAAGCTAAACGTCGAGTTCTAATCCTAGCTAGAACCAATCTATACAACACAACACAATAGTTCACGACAATTTACAACTTGGCTTCACTACACAACTTCTCTATTCTTCACAACTTTGCTTTGCTTCACAACTTCACTTCACCAAGATACTACTCACCCGATCTAACTATACTTACAATGATCACTACAATCTACTTAATATACACAACTATGATACACACCTTCACAATATACACAAATGATTTACAAGATATGATACAATTGCAACAAGGTTGCAAGGACGCACACTAACCTATAATACTTCTTCACTTGATGATAGAAAGTATTCTTCTCTTGAACTTGAGGATCAAAGCTTGGATCACTTGGAAACAAGGCTTTATGATTTAATGATCAAAGGAAAGAAAGGAAAGTATAAACTAATTTAGAACAGAAAGAAAGTGTTTGCAAAAGGTGAGAAAATCAGTGGAGAATAGTCCAATATTTATAGGCAAGCTGTGACAAAAAAGCACGTGGCCGGTCCCCTTAATTAGGGTGTCGGTCCCCTTAAATTTAAGGGGGCCGCCCATTATAATTAAGGGGGCCGCCCATGCCTGACGCTCCCTTTTTTTTCTTTTCTGGGGGAGGCATTTTCTGGAACATTTCTAGCCGTTTTTGGGTAGAAAATTTGAATTCAAAATATTTATTTGAATAAAACATTTCTTTTAAATCTAAAAATGTTTTGTAAAAGATATAAAAATGTTTGTGTCATTTTTATAAAAAGTGTGAGTTTAAAAATAAAAAATCCTTTGATCATAAACTACATTAAGCATTTGTTTATTCATACCTTTAAGTGATTAAATTTTCGAAATGAAAATTTACTACTAATTACTTGTTTACAATTAATTTTTCATTAATTGTTTTTACATTTTGTGATTATCAAAACGTAGAGAGATCGAAAAATATTAACAATGTTTTTAGGCATTATTTCTATCAACAATCTCCCCCTTTTTGATGATTACAAAATCTAAACTCATTAAATGTAAAATTAATTTTAAACAAGTTTTTAGTGAGTTTTATTTCCATTTCTCCCCCTTTTTGTAGAATCAAAAAGGCTTCGCCGATGAATGTTAGTAAGACCGACGGAATAAATGCTCCCCTTGATGTGTACTCCTCCTCGTTCGAGGGCACCAAGGAATCGAGCTATGGTATCTTTGGTACAAAAACAAGTTAGAAGAACAAGACAACCATTTCTAACATGTAGCAAATAGGAAAAATATTTAAACATGTAGATAATACTTAACAAGTGTCAAGTTATTTGTGTAAATTAATAATCACAAATATATATCAACTAGGCTTAACTTTTATGGATATGAAAATTTTAATCTACCAAAGAGCAAGCAAGTGCATAATTAAAACATAAGACTAAAGTCCATTCATTAAACATAATGATTGTGTATAACACACAAGCATTCATACACAAAGTAGAAATAATATGCTTGAAGCATATTAGTACAACATACATAAAATTTAAACTATAAAGATCCTAATATTCCTAGATTTCCATAGGAAACTATTGGACTTGCTTGCAAAAGGAGTGGGTTGGACATTTATTTTGAAAGCGAGAAAAAGTAAGCATGTAATATGCTTAGTTGGTTGTTGGTGGAGAGTTTGGAGCGGAGGTGGTTGTTTGAGGGTAATCTCGGTGGATTTAAGGTGATGGTTGTGGTCGAGTGAGAAGAAATTCAATCCAATTGATATCTTCACTCAAAGTGAGGAATTGTTTTTGGGTAAAGATGCAACAATTACTATAACCAACATGTTGTTCAACTTGATCCAAGTTAATGGTATGAGGTAAGTTTGGAGAGTAAGGAGATGAGGAAGTGTTACGTTGTGAGAGGTGCATGGCTAGGAGATTTGATAAGTCTTGAAGTTGGTTAATGTCATTCATGAGCATGTCTCTACTTGGAGAAGGAGGAAGTGGAGGTTGTGGGTGGTTTTCACCTTGAGGTGAAAGAGGAGTTTGAGCATGAAGCACACTAGCAACATGTGGATTGATGAGCAAGTGAGGAAATGGAGGTTATGTTTGAGGTTGATTGATGCTTGGTAAAATGGAAGGTTGTCCAACATTAGTGTCATAAGAATCACTAAGTGGAAGTGAGTGAGATTGTAGCGAAACATGGCTTGAATGAGTAGTAGGTTCATTGATAGGAGATTGTGGATTGGGCATTGGTGTTGCTAAGTTAACATCAACCTCATTTGAAGAGTTACAATGGTTTAACTTCTTCCTCCATGTGTGTCTTACCGACATTTTGGCAACCCTTGAAGGTTTGGGTGAAGGTTTGTGAGGAGAAGACATTGGAGAAGACAAGGTGAGTGTGGAAAATATGTTGAGGATGAGGGTTGATTTATACTAGGAAAATTGTGTAATTAAGGAAAGATAGACATTGTTAGAAAGTCAATCCAAAGGGTGTTGGTGAGTTCAGGGAAATTATAGCTAAGTCTAGGTGAAAGAGGGT
This sequence comes from Tanacetum coccineum, assembly GCA_026074375.1. NCBI lineage: Eukaryota > Viridiplantae > Streptophyta > Magnoliopsida > Asterales > Asteraceae > Tanacetum > Tanacetum coccineum. The sequence continues at coordinate 2,771 of BQNB010119699.1, forward strand.
CAAAGAGCAGAAGGAAACAGTGAAAATCGTGTCTCAGGTGGCCGGTCCCCTTAATTGTATGGCCGGTCCCTTTAATTTTAAGGGGACCGCCCGTTTGATTTAAGGGGGCCGCCACCTGAAAAGACCAGACAGTCCATGTTTTTGTTTTGTTTCAAGAAATGGTAAAAAGGTGGACTATTTTATGGTCATTTTGCAGCAAGTCCTAGTTTTTATGCCAACTAAGTCTACAACATTTAGCAAGCAAGAAATCGGCAAGCAAAACAAAGAAGTATCTTTATTTTAGCATGAGCAGGCTAAGGGTATGTATCAAGAATACATGTAGTCAATGTATTGTAATAAATGCTTCAATAGAAGGCATATTAGACAAATAGTTTTAATACTCTAAATAGTTGTAGTGCTTTTAAAACACCCTATGTGTTTGTACACGTAATTATAAAAAGAGACTTGTGTTTGCAATGTTAAAAACCTAGTGTGTGCATATATGTAACAAATGTGGAGTAATGATTATTTCACTCTAAGAGAAGAAAACCTAAGAAATAATCCAAGTGCTCCTTGATTCACTGTTGCTCAAACAAAATTGTCAAAATATATATTGGATTATATATTTTGGCATCAAATGTGAGATCATTATGCATGATTTGAAAAATGTTTTTAGCATATATCAACAATGTATGAAAATGGATTTTTCATGTACTCCTAGTCGTGAGAAGGATTTTGTTAAAGTGAATTGGGACTTATATATATATGTTAAGTAGAAAATCTTAAACTTTGGCTAAACCAAGGTTACATAATCTTGTATGTAGATTGTTCTTTTGAAGAGTTCCCAATTTTTAATTTTGTGCAAAATAGAATCCTAGACTCAGAAAGAAGAAAAAAATATTTTACCTACTGTCAGATGGCCGGTCCCCTTAATTGTATGGCCGGCCCCTTTAATTTTTAGGGGACCGCCCATTAAGAATTAAGGGGGCCGCCCATCTGACAAAAAAAAATCTTAATTTTTCGATTTTGGCATCTCAGTTTTGATTTTAGTTTATTATTCTTATAACTATTAAGTTCCTTATCAGTCATTTATGGTAATGTGACAACTTAGTAAGCATTTAGTCAATTTGTTCTATCATTCCTAGACCTAGACATAAATAATTGAAAGGCTCACGTTTAAGAGGTTTAGTTAGAATATCGGCAATGTTATCTTCCGATGATACTTTTTCTATTAAAATATTTCCTTTTTGAACATTGTCACGAAGGAAATGGTGACGAATCTCAATATGTTTTGTACGAGAGTGTTGTACGGGATTTTTGCTTAAGTCTATAGCCCCTTTGTTATCACACATTATAGGAATGTCATCTAACCTAATGCCATAGTCTATGAGAGCTTGTTTCATCCATAGTTGTAACACCCCCATTTTTACAATATAGCAGCGGAAGCTAATCTGGGGTATTACTTCATGGATACAACAATCATAATCATAGAAAACAACTTTAAAAGAGACGTTGTTGGAAAATTTTAGTTATCATTCATTATAATCAGAGTTTTTACAAAATGCAGGTCCCAAAATCTAAAACATTATGTTTGAATGATAACAGTTCAGCCATCTTCGAGTCCATGCCACTCCGTACTGCAACTTGCTCAATTACCTAAGATAAACATGCTAAAAAGGGTCAACACAAAGGTTGAGTGAAATTAATATGTTTGAAATGTAATAATTGAATACAAGTTATCATAATGGAAGTATTGGCCTTACAAGGATAATTATTATGGAGATCAGTATTATTATGGAAAATAATTAAATTCAAGTTATCATAATGTTTATAATTGCAATGAATACAATTATTATAGAAAATCAGGGTAACATTATTATTGTACCTAAGCTCATGACATCAATACATTAACAGGGAAATCACCGTAGTGATATTGGTTAGGGACAGATGTCCCCGTGGAAAAGATAACTTGCCAAGGTTACCTATTAGGACAAATATAGTGCGTTTGGCTACCCCAAGCATGGGTATACCAACGGGAGCCGTCACCCCCAATAGATCTATTCACAATATTCGCGTTCACTCGCAATGCAAGTAATTAATGATTCATGATATGGAAATAATGGCACTGGAAGCTACTTAGGCAATAATATATCTGGATAGCATACATTTAGAAAACACTTGCATTCATGGTTTATATTAGGTATCACAGGTTTATAAAGTATTCAAAAGATTGAAATATGGGGTTATGAATTCATTAAGCCTTTGAAAAGTAATCACATTGTTATAAGATAAACGAGTATGTAAAAGAGTTTGTAACAAGCATGTATCCCCCTCGCGGGTTTATAAAACATTCAAAAGATTGAAAAGCGAGGCTATGAACTCACCTGGTAGGTAGATGTAATAAATATTCTAAAATGAAAGCTGACGACCTTATCACAATCTTAACCGTAGAATGTTGATATAATAAAATGATAGTAAATAGCCACGTCACACAAACTGAGTAGAATATGTCAAGTCTTAGGAAGATTGTACTTTAGAACTTTGGTTTAAGAGTTATGAGTTTGATTGAAGAGTTTGGAATTATTGTATCACTGTTCGGGCCATCATAATTCAGAAGTCATTCAGTAAACGTTTGAGGAGCTAGGGCACTTTAAATCGTAAACCCAACAACTCAGTCAGAACGTAATACCAAGATGAAACTCCTTAATATGAAGCTCCCTAGTATTGTGATACGATATAATCGGTTTTAAGCGTTTTAATCAATATCTGGAAATGTTAAGCACGAGAAGCGTTAATTAAAGTTATGTCTTGTAAGGTTTTAAACATGATTTTATACTTTTTCAAAATGTTACATTTTAGACCCTGGGGTTTGAAAAATTGCAAGTAGACCCCTAGGGTTTGCATTTTTACGACTTTGGTCCTTCAACTTTATACCAATTAAACTCTTGCACTTATGAAAAGTAGACCCTGATAGTTATAACTAGATAAAATGACAATTTTCAGCCCCTTTAGTATAAGTTTCAGAAAGTTATGATATATACCCCTTGCATGGATAATATTTACAAAACATGTCTCAAATTGTGCCATGCAAGCTTATTATTAACATTTCAATAGACATTTATAAGTTATAATAAACAAAATATGAAGATTAAATGCAAAAAGTTTAGAATAACGTATTCGTTAAGCTAGGCAGCAAACGTCAAATAGTGTTTCAAAATGTAAACTTACGGTTTAGATCAAATTCCTTCATTAATCAATAAATTCTGTTATTTTAACATATTAAGCATGCTAGGAATAGATAAAACAATATGTAACCATTATAACATTTAATTTTAAGAAAAACGATAAAAATATGGGTTTCGGTTGTACAGTTTGGATCAAAATGGAAAATGAGCATGACTTGAAGTTTATGAAATCATTCACAAGAGAATATTTTAAAGGATAATAGAACATTATAAGAGTGTAGGAGCAGAAGTAGAATCCTTAGAACCTGGGTTTGAGCTTATAGCTTGAAAACGGGTCGAAATCAGGACTTTTAGCTTCGTACGCCTAGAATAACGACTCCCGGGCTTCTTTTCTTGGTTTCTTTTGCTTCACTTCTGTTCTTGGACTTTATGTAGGATCTATTCAATTCATATTGAGCAAAGGAATGCTGCTCAAGATGGTTAGTAGAGGTAGTAAGTGGGGGATGAGTAGAAATGAAGAGTTTATGGTCCTATTTATAGTCAAATGACCCTTAAAGGCCAAGGATCCTTAGTGATCACAGTTAGGACAGGTATGGAAGCTATAAGGTGATGTGTTGAAGCTATGTGATGAGTATGAGGGGGTCTTATGGAGGTCTAGGTAACAAGTGGAATGTTTTTAGGGGGAAGTTTTGGGTGTTTCCACAGCTAGAAAATGGCCAACAAGGAGGTCATGTGGCTCATTTAGTGTCCAAGGATTCAAAGGAGGTGCTTGTAAACAGCATAAGATAGTGTGGTGCTTGTCATGGAGGTGCTTGTTTGCAAAAAGATTAGTTAAAATGGGTCAAAATGAAAGAAACTAGGTTTCGGGTACATTGGGGATTATTTAGGGTTTTCAAGCTTGGATTTCGTGTGTACTTGAAGGATAATGATAGATATATGTTCACAATAATTGTATTAAGGATTAATAACAAGAATTGATAGGTGGTTCGGGTTTAAAATGGGCGAAAATGAGTAAACGGGTCTAAAGTTCCAATTAGGGCACAATTAGGGTTTCTTGGATTCAATTTGCATATAGTTGAAGTAATATGATGAAATGATGATTGTATATGATTGATAATATTGTAAATTAAGTTACCATAAAAAAAAATGAACAACTTATTATGAGTATTGGTTTATGATTTCCAATGGATAAAAACCGTAAGAAACGAGACATATGGATTAGTATTTGCTCGGTTATGGGTTACCTGACTTATGTATTCGGTTTTAAGAGTAAAAATGTGTATGAAAGTTTATGAATAGAATAATTAGGGTTTACACATTGTATATTGAGTGTATTAGCTTGTACAAAAGTGGTGGTGAAGAAATTGAAGGTAAAACGGAGGTAAAACGGCTATTTTGGATATCATGCATTAATGACTTGTATATTGTGCTTTGAAAGCTTGTACTTGACTTGTAGGGAGTTTATATTTCAATTGAAATGTTATATTACTTGTATATATGCTTTAGTAGCTTGTACATTCACTTTAGATAATTAACCCTTCATGGAATTAGGGTTTAGAGGTATACGATAACAGTTTAAAGCCCGTTTTGATATAACGTTGCGAATGGTACATTATAGGAATAATGTACTTTGTAATAAGGATATGATGATATTGACTTGACCTATTGTGATGTTTGCTTGACATATATGAAGACATGATTGTCATAGATAGGTTGTGTGAGCTCGTCTACTTTAGTTATGCAAATTACATTATATATTGAGATATTGACAATGCAAGTAATGTAATAAAGCAAAAAATTTCCCCGTATAATTGTGATCATAGTAAAATAGGTTGATGAAAATTCTTGGGTTGTTATAGCACTTATTGTTTATTTAAACCTATGAACTCACCAACATTATTGTTGACGTTTTAAGCATGTATTTCTTATGTGCTTGACTTGTAAAAACATCTTGAAGTGCATGGAGTTTCTCATCATTGTTGCATTTTCTCCGGTTATTTATTTCATTTAAACTATTCTCATTGGATTGTATTAAAATATAATTTCATTTTGATGTTAACCTATGGGACCATATTGTTTCGAACTTAATTAAATTTTTATGTATCAACGAGATTTTTAAACGACTCATATAGAGGTCGTTCTCTTATATTTTGTGTTTTCGTATTATGAAGTAACGCCCCCGATTACCGTTCCGTTGCATGATTTTAGGGGTGTTACAGATTGGTATCTAGAGCCAAGGTTATAGAGAACTAGGTTGAATATTAGGCCTAGACTATAACCATTGCATGATTTTGAGAGCTTTTTGCTTGCGTATCAATCGTTCTTCCACGGTAGTTGGAAGAGCTTCTATGTTGGCGGTGGAGTTCTTGGTGCCTTGTATTGCATTTAGATTTGGATCTCTCATTAAAACTTCTCTAATTGGATAAAGAAACCTACCACGATGGTGATAATACATTATATATAGTTGGTGATCACTTGCTTGGTGATGGCATTCTCACACGGGATCGAGCTGTGCATGTAAATAGAACTAAAGTACTACAAATGATTATTTTGAACGTGAGACTGCTTTTAGATTTAGATCACTTATTAGAACGTATCTCGTTTCCATATGATCAAGTAAACATGCTAGAGTTGACCGTGTATTCACTATCTAGATTGTGTTCGGAAGCTTTTATGTTTATTTTTTATGTTAAACATGAACTATATATCTAGACCTAAAAAGGCCAAAAAGCATTGAGAGTGCTCGATATAATTTATCATTTATTGATGTATGGTGCCATGGTTGTGTTTATTTATGTTTTGTTGTATCTCTAATATGTTTTTATTCCAAATTATAAATCTTTTAGTTTAAGAAATCAATGTAAAAAGAAATTAGCAAACATTGTTTGGAACACATGTTTCTGGTTTTATCATACTCCCAGGTTCTTCCCAGAAACGCGTGTGTGAAAATCCTTATTTCTAACACAAGTGTATGAAATTTTGCTACTCATCTGTGATTCAAGATTTCCAGATTAAGGTGGTGTTTGTTTTTTCAAAAATGCCTCTTAACAGCATCTTAATCTGACTCATTAAGACACGATCAAACCTTTGGATCATTAACTGTTTGTTTCTTTCAACTCATTCAGAGGCAGTAAGAGGCAATCAGTGTTAAAAGCGTTTGTTTTTTTATCATTAAGAGGCAGTAAGAGGCATAAACCTCTTACTGACTAGATATGAAGGGGGTGTCTTAACACTTCTTAATGCCTTTTTTTCTTACTTATTTTGTTTTTATTTTTTCTACTTTTTTATGATTTTTTTATTTTGATGTTTTTTTCATTTCTTAATTTTTTTTTCTTGTTTCACCTTTGTCTTTTATATTAAAAGTATTAAACAGAATCATTGCATATATTTTGTTAGATAAAGAGTGTATACTCATTTTTTTTCAAATTAAAGGATACGGTTTCGAACTCATACATATTCTAATGCGACTCATTTAGTTAATCGTCTTAAGAAGTTTAATTCAAACTTTAATTGATTATATTATAAAATTTGTTTTTTTTTATTTAATGAAGTTTATTTCTTGTGCGAATACAATCGTTTTATATTTAAATTGTAAAAACTATAGTTTAACACATCTAGACATTTTACTAAAATAAACGATTTTATTTCATTCAGATTCATATTTCTCAACCACTTATTCAGATTAAGATGGAAATCAAATTTAGACTTGTCTACTGAATATTCAGATTCAGATTTACGAATCAGATTCAGATTCAGAGCCTCTTAATAAACAAACATCACCTAACTTTGCACCTTTGAAATATTATATTTTAGAATGACAATGTTAATATATTGTTGCCTTGTCGATCATTTGATAATTTTAGTAAAGGTGGACGATGATATAGCATACTTGGTAGAGAAAGCAACCAATACGTTGTTTCTTAGATATTTTAATGTTTAAGATTGACTATGAGGAGGGTAGCCCGGGCTGTTGATCGGTTCGATTATCGGGTTGTTTGGTTAATTCAGTTCGGTTAAAAAAAATATTATTTCAAACATAAAAAGTGTTTTTTATATTAGGATAAAATTTTAATGGTTTTTTTATATATATAAATATGTAATATATATATATATATATATATAAATTCGGTTTTCGGTTCAGTTTTCGATTCAGATTTCCAAACACATATCCAACCCGAAAACCGATCTTGTAGTTCGTTTCGTTTCTGTTGGCAAATTCGGTTTCGTTATTAGTTTGGTTCGGTTCAGTTTTGGTTTTCAGTTTTTCTGCTTACCTCTAGGTAGCCCAACATGTTGAGATTAAGAAAGTCCTGAAGATTTCCTTGCTAGTTGTTAATTTTACACTTACTTATGTGAGAATATATGGTTACAAAAGCGTAGTGATGTTAAGTTGTAGTGACATATACTATATCGGACATACAGTATTTGTAGAAATATCAAACCCATATGAGTTACAAATTTTCCAAACAAAATCAGAGCAAATAATAATTTACCAAACCTATTTTGAGAGAATGAGTTGGAATATTAATCGCGCGCTTTATGTGGGTGTTTTTTTGGGTTGTTAGGTTTTTTGTGTTTTTTATAGATGGTAGTGTGTTTTTTTGATTAAGTTGAAAAGTGAAGTTCTTATATTATTTTTGTTGCGGCGGGGGATAGTTTGTTGTCGAATATTACAAACAGTATGTAATACACAGAATTACAAAAACTATACAACTTGCACCAAGCTAGCACACTTTCCAAATGTCATTCACCTATTCGGACCACATTTCCTAAGCATGAAAACAATCCATATTAGATGTTTGAGTTTATGGTTGCTCAATCTGCCTCGAGTCCTAAAAGGTTGCTAAATTTGCAAGAGATGTAATGCATAATATTTTAGTATTTAATGTTTAACCGAGAAAGACTAGTATATCTTGATCAATCGTAAGACTTACATTGGCGGAAAAAAGAAAGGCACAGGTTCTCTGCCGAAAGTAGAATGAGGGATTACCGGCAAATTGCAACTTATACTGATATAAATCGGCTTGCTTTCTTTCGAAGTAGTCGATATTGCATTGTCAATTTGCTCATGTGCATCTTTTGAATTGTTTACAAATATACCTGTTATCACAAACCCATCAATATCATATGAACTCATTAAATTATTCTATATTTTTAATTTTATGTCAAACGATATCTTCATATCTTTCAAAACTCCCTTTTGCATATCCAAGCGAATTAGATTTTAAAGATATATATAAACATATATATGAGCATAACTTATTTAGCATGTAAAAAAGGGTGTCTATTTTATCATTTTGAATTACTACAACAGCTTCCTTGAAGAACCTAAGGAAATAACGTTATGAATAACAAAAGACAAACTACATGTGGGTAAACTATACAAATCACTTATGTCGACTAATATATCGTGATCAATTGTAAACTTACATTGGCGGAAAAAAGAAAGGCACGGGTTCTGTCCCAAAAGTAGAATGAGGGATTCCTGGTGAATTGCAACTTATACTGATGTAAACCGGCTAGCTTGAAGTATCATTTCGTCCACATCTCTAGCTTTATCCCTAGTTCCAGCGACTAAAGTGTTTGCATAAGCCAATTTAGTTTGAGATGTAAGCTGAACTTGTTTATTTTCTCCATCGATTTAGCATGACGCCTTTTTAGACTGCATAAAAGTCAGACACGTATGTTCAAAAGTTACAAAATGAATAACAAATGATAAGCGAATATATAACACATTAAAGTTAAAAAAATATTACATAAGCTTGACAACGCTTCTAAAAAGGCAGGGCTTTCCTCAAGTTACCCGCTCACTTTTTCAACTTGGGTATGAAAATTTTAGCCCACTACAGCACCCAAATGCACCCACCGCAGCCCCTATTTCAGCCCCGAACCCCACACTACTTGAGTCCCCCATTTTTCATCCTCCTATCCCACACCCATTCACCACAAAAGAGACCCATATAAACCCTCACTTCAGCCCATTTCATCACCCTAAACTACCCCCATTTCAACACCCAAATGCACCCATGTCAACCCCTATTTCAACTCCTAATCTCACACGCATTTTAGCCCCCAAACTGAGTTGTTTTGGCTCTTACTTTAGTCCCCAAACACACATATTTCAGCCCCATAAACACACCCATTTTAGCCTCATATGCAGCATTTTTAAACCATAACATTACTTGCACACTTCTAAAAATAATAATGATTGCTATGTATATGTACAATCTTAAAAAAACTAATGTGGCACAATACTTGATGCACATGAAAAATAGTTAAATACTTAATGATCTAGGAAATATACCTATAGGAAATATACCAGGATAGAACTACAAACATCAAAAGAAAGAGCGTAATATAACTCTCCTTAGTCCGTATTAGAGTTTTACTTTCAAATTCTTATGCACTGTATGTCTGTCCTTGCACCTCTTGCAACACAACGCAAATATGAGCAATAAATAATGAAAACGAATCCAAATATTCCATTAGAAAATAGGGAACCAAAAATTTATATGTAATGTGAAGCCGATGTTTTCATTGTTATCAAGGTTTCTTTTTTGACAATCTATCCGTGAATTCAGCCGAAGCAACTTAATAGCTTCCGAGTATTCAACACAATGACTGCAACACCGCCTGGGTTGTGAGTTGCTGAGTGCGCCATTTGCTTTATATCCCTAAAATATTTAGAGAATTTATGATTAATGTTTGCATATAACGTTATATTTCAAAAATGAATAGGTAAAAGTGCATAAAAGCTATGACTAAAAATTAGATATTGATCGAAAGTTTGAGCATCAATGGGCCTGCTCATCTAACATACGATACATGAAGAGTTAACATTATATAAAGCATCAAAAATTCAAAATATAAAGAAGTCCTCCCAGGTTCATGAATGCCTCTAATTAGGCTATATGATTTGACTGTTGTTCTATGTTTTAAGCTTACTAAGTTTAATTTATTGTAAGAGAGGTTATTACTTATGGATCAGTGTTCACCACCTACTTCTGTTGATTTATAGATCTATTCAACTTGGTTGATCAATCCCTTCTTTGTTTTCGTAAACCAAATACTTATTATAGCGATTCATATTAGAGTGGTGGCCACTGTACCAAGGGGTGTTGACTTATGCCTGTGATTCTTGATTTCATTCGCAGTTTAGCTAAGGGATGAGTAGATGACGCGTACGAAACGTGTCGAATAATATAGTATAGTAATTCCCGTTGATGTAAAAATTGCTTGAGGACAAATAATGATCAATCTTTTGAATGTCGAAGTCCCAACAAGATTTAAATTGAAAACCACGATTATGTTTTGAAGTAGAATGCTTGATTATCTTTTAAGATTTTTGATTTTAGAATTTAAACTACTTTTTAGAAAACTATTTTAAATACTAAAAATTATACTAATATTAATACTAGAATTACTTATCAATTAAACTACAAGAATTATGCTAAAATGATCAAAAAAGATTTATAAGATGAAAATGCTTGCTAAGTGACGTGAAAAGTTCATCAAGTGTGAATTAAGGTTTTACTTAATGAATTAATTTCCTTAGAAAAGATAATTATCTCACAAAGTTGGCTTATATTGATAAAAACCTCTTAAAAAGATACAAATTACTAGATGTGTAGTTTGACTATTTTTCTGGATTTTGCCCTTTAAAACATTCAAACTACAAATATAAATAATCAAAGATTATTAATCAATTAAACCTTTTTCAAATCCACACTTAATCCCCAATTCACAATTTCACTTAACAAGCACTAATAAAACTACTTGCTACGCATAATGATCAAATAAGCTAAGCTAAGCATTTTATACTAAGATACACTAATGAAAAAAAATAGAAAACGGAACCGAATTGAAGAGCCGCAAGTAATCGATAACCACCCGATTTAATAAGCTAAAGAAAATAATCAAATTCTTTCTAGCTTACTAAATCCTTAAGCTCCACGCCTCATGAGTTGATCGGTGCCAAAAGCAAAACATACACAAACAAACTGTTAACAGTTACAATACTTTTTTTTAATAATTCCACACTTCACTAAATCTGTTAATCATTAACCACTTGGCTCAAAATGTTCAAACCAAATGCAGGCCTAAACTACCTTCGCAGGCCCACCTGAAAATTCTACAAACCAAAACACTAGCCCAGCAAATCAAAACACAAGCCCAATCAGATAGAATTTTGAGTACCAGTAATACCAAATGACATTTCACAAAGCAAATCACAAAAATTGACTAAGCCACAACAACATAAACTCACGACAACTTATTGAATGCTCGAATAAGCACAACAAACTAGGTCCGATTTTAGAACCAATGTTTTGTTAACTAAACCTCTAATAAGAACTAGTTTAAGCTATTTAAAACTTCAATCTAAACAAAATTTAATAAGCTAAATGATATTCGAACCTTAAACACAAACCATGATTCAATAAGCTTTAAGATTTCAAATAAGCATCCTATAAACTGAATAAGCACATGAAAGATTAATCAACCACTGAAATAGAAATTATAAATCAAGAACACATAATCCTCTTAAAGCAATAATCTAATCGAAAATAATCTAACAATATATTCTCAAATGAATTCGAATAAGCTATTTAGAAGCTTATTAAATCAGATAATAAGAGCTTTTAATAACACTAAAACAATTTAAGTACGAAAATAAACTAAATTCCTTGAAAACTTATAAGATAAGATCGAATAAGCTTAGGAGAGCTTATAAGAGATGATCTTTAAGCTTTTAAGGGGTTTTGTAACGAATGAGCTGAAAAAATAAGCTCACGAGATTAGCTTATTTGATTAAGCAAACATACAAAGAAACTTGCTAACAATTAAGCCACAATAGTAAGCAAACCATGATTTTCATTAAGCTCAAACCATACTTGATACTAAATCTCAATAAGCTTTTGAATTAAACTTGTTACAATAAACCAAAAATTATGAAATAAGCTAAACTTAACTGAAAATAAGCTAAAACTAAAGAGTGAACTTTAAAAAATCTAATTCCTAATCCTGAAAGTTGTGGGGAGCGAATCATTATATAGCCAAGTCCAAGGGTCTTTTTGTAAATTTGTCCCCATCATTGAGCAATGATTACCCAATCATTAGCCTTAAAAAGCCACCTCGTCCTGAAATGCATGGCAGATCCAATGTGAGAGAGACACGTGAATTTTTATTTTGCTTCATTTGTACGCGATACTTAGCCCCGCCACGTGTAGACTTCTTACTGTCTCTCCCCAATTGGTAGTGCTATTGCACGTGACATGCTTGAATTATTTAGCCCTCACATGACGATGATGATAGCTGACGTCATCCAACACTTAAAAATCAGATTTATACTTTGTGTTGGGCTTTAAATAGGCTTTTGTCTATAATAATGGGCTAAGATAATAATGGGTTGGCCCGGCCCGACCCATTTAAATGGGTTATGAGTTAGCCCAATAAGATCTGAGGGCATCGTTGGACTCGTTTTCTCGTGCTCCTTCCAATGGCATGCTCGGGACTTTACACGACTTTGTCTTGATCTTGAGTATTAAGCACTCTGGATCGAAACGAACCCGTAGTTACCCGTTTCGCATTGTTTTCAATCCGTTTTACCTGCAAGACATAAAAATACCAAACAAACATATATGCATGATAATTATCCATATTTTAGCATTTTTAGTCTGATGAATAGTGTTTTACGGGGTACAAAAGATGTGTGTTTAACACACATCAAATTCCCCCACACTAAGCCATTGCTGGCTCACCCACTACAGTATATAAAACAAGCCCGGAAATAAATAATTTTATTCCCCTTTAACTTATGACCCCTCAATCAAACAAGAACAGAAAAGGTCCATTGAGAAGGTTCAAAAATCATTTAATTCGCAAGCACTCCCGTTTTAACCACTTATTAAATTAAAGATAAAAACTAAGATAAAAAATTTTATAAAATTTATTTAAAAAGCTTTAAGAACAGGAGTTCGTCATCCTTGACTTTTCACAATCCCCAAACTAAGCTTAAAATGAAATTACAGCCAAATATAAGATTAGATGCTAACACTACTCATAAATTCTAATTGTGTACGCATAGCTACTTTTCGCTCCCTTATTCCTAGATCCTCTAAAGATTTTATTATTATTATTTGTGACAAATAAATTATGGCCTTATTAATATAAAATAAACTCGGTTTAGACCATAAATAGTTTGAAATCCTTTCCTAAAGAGACCATAAAAATACATTGTTCAATATTGATAGGGATCAATAGTCATATGGTGAGAATAAGGTCCACATTAAGGTTCTAAATTCGCATGATTTAGGGGTTATCCTTTTTATTTCATCCGAAACAACTCAACTACGAGTCCAGAGACAGAGGCTTTATTTAGATAACCCCGAAGTCGAAATTTGGCTTTCTTATTGTTATTATTATTATTATTATTATTATTATTATTATTATTATTATTGCAACATTATTATCCCTCGATCCTTTAAACAACTGCCACATCGGTATGCGAGCCGACCATGGTCTAGTAAACTTTTATCAGTCTCGGATTTATTATTCTTACTATGGGCCTTCTTTTGAAAACTGTCACATCGGTATGTGAGTCGACCATGGTCCAGTAATCTTTTATCAGCCCACAGTTTTTATTATTATTATTATTACCTCTACCCTTTAAACGACTACCACATCGGTATGTGAGCCGACCATGGTCCAGTGGTTTTATTTCAGCTTCGGATTATCACATTATTATTATAGCCAAATTTCAAGTCCTGTGGTCTTTTAACTACCTAGACAACGGTAGCGAGCCGTCAGGAATCGGTAGCCTATTTTCTCACAACACTGACAAAACCTCGATGTGTACCTTACTTTCACCAAAAGGAATCTCTACGAAGGGATTTAAACTAAGAATCGCAAAAACCAAAGTAACTTTATTTATTTAACAATTATATAACGTTTATTTAACTGGTGGGAGCAAAAGCCACAAAACCTCTAGTGAGCTCAAAGAGATCCACTACTTCATGCTTAGCATCTAACTATATTCAACTCTAATCATTTTTTTTCTATGCGCTTAGTCTCGAAAGCTAAGGGGAAAGCTAGAGTTTAATACTCGGTCAAGTCAAAATATCCTTAGTTCTACGGGCCTACTTATTCACATATCTAACAATAACTAAAAGTTATTTTTTTAATTTATTTATTTTTTATTTATTTATTTATTTATAATATAATTATGCAAAAATTAGGTCAAAACGGAGTTGCGAGGGACACAACAAGGCAACAGGTATGATCAATTTCGACAGAAATCCCCCTCACACTTAGAATCGAACATAGGACTCAATGTTCAAAAATGTCGGGTATTACCCCCACACTTAGGAACGAAAAAGACAAATGCAAAAAATTCCAAGTGTGAAAGGGGAAACACAATAAATATACATGATCGAGATTGAGGATTCCAAAATAAGCAGAAGATCGAAGACCGGATGATTGGAGGATTGAAAACAAGCACGGGTCTTCACGATCTTAAGGAATCCTGCAAAAACAGTACCATACACCAAAGAAAGAAGCACGCCCCCACACTTGGGCTATAAAATCACACACTTATTTATTAAGAAATTACAAAGAAAAACTGACACGGGTTGCCTCCCGAGAAGCGCTTGTTTTTGTGCGAGTCTCTAGCTTGACTCTCTCAAATTTCTTTGTCCTTGGGGTGAAAACTGACCGAAGATTCGGTCATCAATGAAATTTCACAAAAGCTATGACATTTATCGATCAAGAAATTATTCATTAGTAGACGTGGGGATGTTCTCGTGAAAGAGAAAATTCCATCAATAATGAGAATTCCAGGATCGAAAACTTTGTTTTCATTTCCGAAGGGAAATGATAGAAAAGTTTCGATCTTAGAAGGATCAGTCAAAAGAAGAGAATCACTGACAAATGAGATATTAGAAAAATCATCCAGTGGAAGAATATGAAATCTCTTAGATTGGACTCTTTTGATAATGAATATTCCAGGATCGAAAATTTTGTCTTTATTTCCATAAGGAAATGAGACTAAAAGATCGATCTCAGAAAATTCTTCAGAAAAAGTGGAGTCACAATCGGATAGGAGGAGAGGAAAATCATTAAGCTCATGACTCGTAAGTTCCTTGGTTGAATCTTTAGTTATATTTTCTTCACAAAGTATAGTCAACTCTCCTGAATCGGCCTCCAGATCAAAATAAAAATAATCATACTCCGATAGAGATATGATGTGAGAGGGTTCATCGGCGAACTCCTCATGATAAAAGTCACTCCTATCGGCAGGAGGAAGCAGATCAATCAAAAGATTAAAGATAAACGAATCATATTCAGGAAGAGAAAAATCAGAATAAGTAGTGGTACTGCCACTACTCTTCTCTTTAATTAGATCATCATTAAAATAGAAACCTTCATAATCCGGAAGAGAATAATCACAATGAGTAGTGGTACTGCCACTACTCTTCTCTTCAATATCAAAGCTAAAAGTCTCATACTCAGGCGAAGGATTATCAAAATGAGAAAGAAGAGTATCAGTCTCCTCCATAAGAGAGTCACTATCCCCGAAGGGAGTAAGATGTGGGGAGAGAGACTCGACCACAGAATCAGAAGAGGGAGTGGGATTGCCACTCAATGAATGAATTGGTTTTAGAATATCTAACACTTTAGGAGGTTCATCCTCATGACTCTTATTAGAGTCATATGAATAGTAAATGGTGTTAGGATGACCTGGTTGATGTTGAATACTTTGAATAGTGTATGCAGTTTGCTTTCCAAGGACCTCAACTTGTGTACTTAACGCAGAAGTAGTCTCAAAATAATGAGCACTCACACTAGTGGTAGTGTCATAATACACTTCTGCGTCCCACTAAAAATGATGTTGTGTCATATTCTCGATCAAATCATATGCCTCTTGAGGAGTCTTTCGCATGATATTTCCACCGGCAGCCCCCATAATCTTGTCATGATCAACCATCGTGATTCCATGATAAAATGTTAAGATTTGATCAATAAGCCAAATTCTATGATCAAGACATTTTCGTAAACATGATTTAAATCTTTCCCAAGTTTCAAATACTGACTCCATAGGCAATTGCTGAAAATTCAAAATGTCTTTCCTAAGCTGCAACGCTCTAAAATGTGGGTAGTATTTTGAAAGAAACTTGAGGATCATCTCTTCCCAAGTGTGAATAGAATGCGTTTTAAGAGTATAAAACCAAGATTCAGCTTCGTGGTCGAAAAAGATTGAGATTGATGATCTCTTGAGAAACTCCATTTTGCTTCATGAATTGAGTGATAAATAAGTACTTGTCTAGGATCTTCATCTTGAAATCCATGGAATTGGCAATTCTGTCAAAGAAGCCGAACCATATGATTTTTTAATACAAAATCGGTTCCCGTAACGGTTGTCGGAGTGATCGGTCCTCCTCTACCGATGAGTGACGGTCGATAAAAATACTCCATGGTCCGAGGATCATGGGAATGAGAGGAAGAAGAGAACACCGTGAAGAATTAAACAATATAAGAAGAGAAATAAATAAGAATTAAACGCTAGAGAGGATAACGAAGATTTTTTAATTTTTTTTTAATTTATATTTATATATATATATATATATATAATATCTTTTTGGATTTTTAATATTTATATAAAAGAAAATTAAATAGAAATGGAAAATATTTTTGGGTTTTCTTATTTAGAAAATAAAATAAAAATATTTTTGGTATTTTAAAATTCTTATATAAAAGAAAATAAAATAAAATAGAAAAAAGATATTTTTGGAATTTTATATTTTTATAAGTACAAAAATAAACTTTCAAAAGAGAAAGGATCTTCAAGGCACTAAGTTCAAACACCACGTGAAAATTGTACACCTCTCCCCGGCAGCGGCGCCATTTTGGTAAACGTCAAACGCTTGTCGTAGTAATATATAGTATATCCCGTTAGATAAGAAAATTACTTTAGGAAAAGTAATAATCTATCTTTTGAGTGTCGTTTTCATGGCGAGAGATGAATTGAAATCCATGTTAATGTTTTGAAGAAAAATGCTTGATTATCTTTTAAATTTTTTGGTTTTAAAACTATTTTTAATACAAAGAAAATTATACTAATATTAATACTAGAATTATACGAAACAATTAAACTACGAGAATTATGCTAAAATGATCTAAAAAGTCTTATAAGATGAAAATGCTTGCTAAGTGACGTGAAAAGTTCATTAAGTGTGAATTAAGGCTCATTAATGAATTAATTTCCTTAGAAAAGAATTTTATCTAACAACGTTGGTTTATTTTGATAAAAACCTCTTAAAAAGATATTAATTACTAGATGAGTAGTTTGACTATTTTTCTGGCTTTTGCCCTTTAAAACATTCAAACTACAAATCTAAATAATCGAAGATTATTAATCAATTAACCTTTTTCAAATCTACACTTAATTCCCAATTCACAATATCACTTTAACATGCACTAATAAAACTACTCGCTACGCATAATAATCAAATAAACAAAGCTAAACATTTTAAACTAAGCTACACTAATGTATTGAAAAAGGATAGAAAATGGACCGAATTGAAGATCCGCAAATAAACGATAACCACCCGATTTAATAAGCTATAGAAAATAGTCAAATTCTTTTTAGCTTATTAAACCCTTAAGCTCCTCGCCAATGTGTTGAAACGGTTCCGTCACAAAAATCAACACCAAACAAACTGCTAAAATAAATTTTTATTACAAAATCTCAATTCAAGTTTTCTGTTTATTCATCACAAACCCAAAATAGGCCCAGATCAAATTACCGAATTTTAGGCATAGTCAAAACAGATGGGCTT
>BQNB010119700.1:0-20768 GCA_026074375.1 Tanacetum coccineum
ACATCAAGTGTCAAGATTAAACGATCGAACGTGGACATACTAAGATGGCAAGATTTTATACTTACCTCGTTTAGCCCGATAAAAAGACAAAAATTATAAAATATTATTATTTTATTATTATATATATACATTTAAATATATATACTTTAATGTTATGAAGATGTTTATTCTTTTATATTGGATCTTTAGGTTTTTACTCATTTCTTGTCGGATTCCCTCGAACCGTTTGGACAGTTGTCCCATTTTAGTTGTTGAGTCTATTTTGAGTAATATGTGTTGATGTCGCACTTGGCCCAAGTGCATCGAGTTGTTTTAGTTAGTTACCACACAACCATGATAACAAAACGTTTTGTAATGAGAACAAGGGTTTTGCAATAAGAATGAGGATTTCGTGTGAGCAAGGACAAACACTTGTACAATAAGACAACTTTATACAAAATGTTAATAAGGTAAAATTAATGATTAGGTCGTGGCCGGGTACTATTGTGTGTTGTGTAGAGATTATCTTGTTTAGCGTGTATCATCTGTTGAGGTAAGTTCTCGTAGCCCCATTTTTTATATCTTTTCTGTTGGGGGAAAATGATACTCAAAACTGTTTTGAATGTGTTTTCTTTCTGTGCGAAACGTAGTTTTGTTTTTGGAACAATGTTTTGTGCTTATGACTGCTATGTAAATATTATGTGGTTGGATTGTACTTGCGTACATCGAGATGCATGGCAATGTATGTGATTAGCATGGATTTGCTATGTTTGTGATGGTCTTGCCCTAAGTAAATGCTCCAGCTGGTAGGCTTTAGGTGCGGGTAACCTCGGAGTTACGACTCCAAGAGCATGGGTATATGTTGTTGTGATGACTAGCACGGGGATGCTATGTCATGGTGTAAAAATTAGCGGTGATGCTAAGTCATGGAATTGGAATGTTTTGCATATATTCGTTGTCATATTTCATAATTGTCTACTGTTTGAAATATTGGCACAATTACTGGGTTTTCTTTAAACCTACGAGCTCACCAACATTATTGTTGACCTTTTCGAGTATCATTATTAGGTGTATTGCGAACCAAGGTAAATCAGGAGAAATGGAAATTTAAGAAGTACACATGTGGGGTGTTAACTTGAGACTTGTACACTTTGATTTAAAAGTGTAAACTTGTAACTATTGTAAATCTAGATCTTTTGTAAATTGATGGTATGATCTTGTATCTTGTGCAATGTAAATCAGTATGTCGCATTCCCGTGTTTTCGTCGTTGTCGGGGTGTGACAGATTGGTATCAAAGCCAAAGTTATAGAGAATTCAGGTTTTTATAAAAATAAAAACGCAAATATAACCAAACTAAAGTTTTTAGTAAACCTCAAACATGGCAAAAGTTAACTAGCCCGAGTAGTTAATAGTTTCTTTCTAAATTACGCATTACCTTGATGACATCAAATAACGTCTATTTTATAGCATCATTTATCCCATGTTATTAACCCATTTTGTATAATTATTGCAAAGAATTGTTACTTAATCATTTATATTTGAGAATTGTAGTAATTATAGAGTAATTGGTGAAAGTTAGCAAAAGGCACGCATTCTGGAGCTTAAATGAAGATATATTTTGAAGATTACTATTCTAAAGACCAATAAGCCGTATCCATCAAGGAAGATACGGCGTATCTGTGCCTGCACTCACCAAATACCACAAAAGAATAAAGCTCAATACGCCGTACCCAAAGCGTGGTCCCTACTCTAAGAAATCCCCAATACGCCGTATCCAATCCTTGGATACGCCGTATCGAACCGACTTCCAGACCTTATAAATAGAAAACTCAAAAACGAGTTTTAAGTGTGTTAAATCATATTCTCGATACCTAAACCACAAAAGTCAATTTTCAGAGGAGAAAAAGAGCAGAAGAGGTCGAGCAACGTATTCAATTCCATAGGAGACATCGTGTAATTCCATATACTTTAGTAATCGTTCAGTTTTTGGTATCATTCGTTAACTCGGTTAGTTTACCTTGGCTAAATTATTACTCTTGTATTTATTATGATGTTTGAAGGCTAATACCTTCGGGTATTAGCCATTATTATGATGATCTGAATGTTTGGTATTTGTTTATATCAATTTCTTGATTTATCGTTGTATGCTTGTTTATGTTTATCAATTTATACTTGTTTACGCGCTTTCGTACGCGACCTATCATTCAACTGGATCTAGCTAAGTAGACCAAGCGGATCTAGAGTCTGTGATTGCTCTCCATATAGTAATTTATAAACCTAGAATAATAGTTACATAAATATTGTCCTTCTAAGTCTGTGTCTAAGATACGCTTCGGGCTTAACTAGTTAATTGGATATTGCCGATTGTTTATTGATCGTGTTGACTAGCAGGTGACCTAGATAATTTAACAAATAACGTTCTGATTTCCATGGATAGTTAGACAAGTGTACTACTAGTGTATAATTGCCATTAAGGCGGTTAAGTGGGTAAAGTCTCTATGAGCTAGTTTATTATATTTGTTTATTCACAAGATCACCATTGCTTTTAATCCCAAGATATATTATAAATTAGACAATAAGGATGCTTTATGCGGATGCTTTAATTATGACAGAAAATTAACATGTCTAGTCTTAAGGATGATGTAATCCGTAAGTCTTAAGAATTGATATGCCACCGAGAGAAGAATATCATTGCACTTAATAATAAAGCAACGTTCTAATCAATTACTAATGTTAATAATATGTTTCTTATAAAAGGTTCGACGCACTTTATCTTTTGTTATTTAGCTATGCTGGGTAACAGTTTTCTTGAATTGATTGTAGTCACCAAACCAAACCGTGCCAGTCTCTTATGATGAAAACCCCCCTTTTACCATTAGAATTAGATTATAGACTGACAAAGGTTAACATAGGATTAGAATAAGACAAAACTACTACTGATTAGGTATACTGCCCGTTAAAGTGTTGTTTTTAGTTGAGTCGGCAAAATATAAATTTATAACTTGAGTCATATAAAAAACAACCCTACACTACAACACATCAAGTTTCGGGCGCCGTTGTCGGGGATTCGCTTGTTGATCCATATACGGCGTATTCTTTTAATTGATACTCCGTATGCACTCTGAGAACTAGAAGATAAAAATTACTATACTCTTGTGCTTTCCTCATTGATTTTACAAATCTGGCACGTGAGCAAAGACATAGGTTTCTCAGATATGAGGGTTTGGAGTACCCCGACACTAATATTGTTAATTTTGAGGGGAGATTAGCCAAGATTCACATGAGAGAGGTGCACAGAGTATCGGTATTTGATTTTGAGGGATTACCAGATTTGATGGCTGAGGGGTTGACAGCTAAGATGACGATGGAGCATTATGATGAGGCTGGTGTCAGTGTGTTCACCAGTAGGGCTTGGAGGAAGATGTTTGATGTTAGGGGACCATTAGTTCATGAGCTTATTCTTGAGTTCTTTAGTACATTTAGGTTTGGGCAGGCTACTCTGCAGTTTTAGTTAGGAGGAGCTAGGAGGCGTATCAGCTGGAGCCAGTTCATCTTAGCCTTAGGATTACATACAGAGGAGGAGATGCAAACGGCTGGGTTTGGTGTTTACTGGGCCAAGCGAACCAGACAAATCCCTGACAAGGGAGGCCTGAGGAATTATTAGATGGGGATCTCATCTGCTGGAGATTTCCTTAGCACAACCCCTTCTTACACCACGATCAGGGATCCTATTCTTAGGTTATGCCATAGATTGATTGCATGTAGCATTGCTGGGAGGAGTCAGGCACCTGATAAGGTGATTGTGATGGATTTGTTCTATTTGTGGGGGATGGACGTTGGCTCGGTCAGTGTTCCTTACTTGTTGGTGAGGTATTTGAGGTTGTTTGCCGCTGGGAGGAAGAGCGGGGCTCATATTTCTGGTAGGAAGTTTGTTGCTAGGTTAGCTGATCATTTTGGGCTCTTGACTGTAGAGATAATAGGTGGATTAACTGTTATTGCCCTAAAGCTTCCAGTGATTGATATGGCAGAGTTGGTTAGGCTGCATATTAGTGTTGAGCATGATGATACTTGGGCCTGGGTGGCTATGGGACCAAAGAGACAGCCTGATGCTACGGCTGGTGCCCTTGCTGACGCTAAGGATGCACCGATCATTGATGAGGGTGGCGAGGATGATCTGACACCTGTACAGGCACCTCAGCAGCCGCCTCCGCCACCACCAGCTCTTGCCAGGACTATACCCCAAAGTTTAGGGAGAGTAGATGAGGATGTACAGGGACTGCGTAGGGATGTTGGGAGCTTACGTGGACTTATAGAGAGATCGATGACCGATTAGGGGAGATTTTCTACATGGTTGATGACGTGTATGACGTAATTGATGGATGCTAGTAGGTTGACATATCAGGCGTTCGACATATCTTTTCGAGGGAGCTCACCTGCTACATTCCAGAGGTAGACTAGACAGAGGACTGGCGAGGCTATTACCTCCACAGCTCAGCAGGATCCACTACAACCTGACCTATGATCTCTCCTATCTTTATATTTTGTTTATATCTGTACATTTGTTATTATTATTCATATCTTAATGTATCTAAAACAGGTTCTAACATTTTGCATATATATGTCACGATATGACTTTTTGGTTTGTTTGTGCATGATAGAACAAAGCCTGGCAGTAAGTTCAGCAACGTAGTTCATATAACGGAACCAAGCAGGATATTAACAACGAATGCAACAACGGAGATGATTTGCATGAATTGGAGTAAAATGAGAAGCTGAAGAAAAGTCTAACTTAAAGACTTCGCTGTAAACAAAAGTGCTTCCCGGGAGACAACCCGAAATGTTATTTAATTTTGTTATCGAGTATGTCTTCCTAGACTTCAATACGGCGTATCTGCCCCATACCATACGGCGTATTGAATGTCTGGACGTTATCAGTCTTTATTTTTCATGCACTTTAAAAAATTATTGTCAGTTCTGCGAATACGCCGTATTCATCTACTTGATACGCCGTATCCACAGTCTGACCCGTATTTAGTTTGTTTTAGTTTAGTTTAAATTAACCGTAGATACCAAGATAGGAATGCACCTGTTTTTCCTATATTTTACACAGGACCTCGTGAAGGAAATATCGATGAATATTGGTGGAGAATTTATGAATTTGGAAATCTTGAAGTGTTAGAGTCTTGAAACCTCAAGACGGTTGTTCAACACAAAATCTTGCTCATAAACGCAAATTGGAGAATCTACCGAGCAAATATCATGGGAGTTTCTCATTCTAATTCTTTTTAAAATCCCTTATTTAATGTTTTATATATACAATGAGGATGTTGTATAATTCAAGTAGGGGATGGAATTAGAATGATCAATTGTCCTATTTTTCACAATAAAAAGCTTAAATTATGCTCAAATTTAAAAAAATTTCAAGCATACTTTTGTGAAATTACTTGTTACATAACCCGCACACAATAACCCTTGTTAGATATTATGAGGATTTAACCTTTCTGTTTCCAAATGTTTACCCAAAATCCATAAAATATGAGTGTGCCGGTGATGTTGTAGACTTTATAACTTGGCTTGGTATATCTATTCGAGACCACAATAATGAGTATTATGGATTTAATTGGAGTAACTTGTTTAAATTGGTAAATCTTAGGATTACAACCAAATCGCCTATACATGTTGTTTATTAACTAACTACACCGGTTAGTTAACCTCCCGTTAAACCCTTCCACTCTCATCTTTAGAGTGATGATCCACTAGAACAACCCGTAGAGCCAATCCTTTAGGAATTTACACCAACTATTTGTTTCGTTACACCCTTACACCTTAACCTACCCTGTTAGATTAAAGTTTAATTTACAGTTGCTAGTTGCTTAAAGTGTAAAGTTTGTATTTCCCGAGTCTTGTGTCATTTTCTATCTTTGGTGCGGTTGAAAATTTGCACATTGCAAATGGGAATGTATATTAGTAGTCAAAGCTCATGTGATTTTACTACCGTCACAATTATTGGTGAAACCGAAGAACAAAGAAATTACCGAAGGAATTATCCGGAATTATTATGATGGTGAAGATGGTGAAACTACACCGAGATTTGAAGAATAGTTAGCAAAAAAAAAGGAAAAAATGAGAAAAAAATACAAAAAAAGAGAGAAAGAAAGTTTGAAGATAATCGTTTCGCAAAAAGCATTACCGAAGGAATTATACGAAGGATCGATTATTCGTTGATACGTCTAAAAATCAACGATGTAGAGTATTGTACAAAGTGGAAGATATCGCCACTTGCCTTGCAAAGTATGTAAAGTTTTGGAATGATTGGGAAGTTGATCGTTATGGGAACACCAACTTAGGTTGTTGTTTTTTATCTATGATCAAGACGTTGTAAATAGTTGTGTCTTAATCATGTTAACGGTCGGGAAATAAGTGTCTAGCAACTTGTATCTTAAGTCTTAATCTATTTGTTTCTTAATTTTTATTTAACAACAACTTACTTCCCTCTCACCTAATGATTAGCCGCTGGTTTTACGGCCATGTATGCATGTCTCAGCTACCTCGTTGGTTTATGACTTTTGGTAAAAGTTAGAAGGTTCCTACCCCTATATCATTCTTCATCCTAACTGTTGGTTAAATTTGAATGGGGATGTGATCGAACACACATGGAGTTTCGGGTGTGTATGTGTGCTTCAGCTGCCTTGTTGGAGTGGTACTTCTGGTGAAAGATTGTAGAATAATAAAACCGTACGCCTTTCCATACAAAAACCCATATTTACCTTTATAAACTTGTTACTCCTTGGCTTTAGTGGTGGAGATGTGCATCCTTGCCAAGCTTATGATAGAATACTCGTCACGACCGAGCAATTGAGCAAATTAGTTACATGTTACCACATAGATTAGTTGAGTGATTTGAGTGTTTTCATCTTCCTATTTTGTGAGGTGTTTGGTTGTGTACTTGTAATAGATCGAATAAGTGCTTTAACGGAAAATATCCTTAAGGGATACATTTTTATAAACTTCTAAAGGCTACTTGATGACATCAAATAACGTCTATTTTATAGCATCATTTATCCCATGTTATTAACCCATTTTGTATAGTTATTGCAAAGAATTGTTACCTAATCGTTTATATTTGAGAATTGTAGTAATTATGGAGTAATTGGTGAAACTTGGCAAAAGGCGCGCATTCTGGAGCTTAAATGACGATATTTTGAAGATTACTATTCTAAAGACCAATACACTGTATCCATCAAGGAAGATATGGCGTGTCCGTGCCTGCACTCACCAAAGACCACAAAAGGAATGAAGCTCAATACGCCGTATCCAGAGGACTCAATACATCGTATTCAAGATATGGAATCAATATAATATTCTGAAAGATATCAAACGTGGTTCCTACTCCAAGAAATCCACAATACGCCGTATCCAATACATGGATACGCCATATCCAACCGACTTCCAGACCTTATAAATAGAAAACTAAAAAATGAGTTTTAAGTGTGCTAAATCATATTCTCCATACCTAAACCACAAAAGTCGATTTTCAGAGGAGAAAAAGAGAAGAAGAGGTCGAGCAACGTATTCAATTTCATAGGAGACATCGTGTAATTCCATATACTTTAGTAATCGTTCAGTTTTTGGTATCATTCGTTAACTCGGTTAGTTTACTTTGGCTAAATTATTACTCTTGTATTTATTATGTCGTTTGAAGGCTAATAACTCGGTTAGCCATTATTTGTTGTATGCGACCTATCATTCAACTGGATCTAGCAAAGTGGACCAAGCGGATCTAGAGTCCGGGATAGCTCTCCATATAGTAATTTATACATCTAGAATAATAGTTACACAAGTATTGTCCTTCTAAGTCTGTGTCTAG
Organism: Tanacetum coccineum; assembly: GCA_026074375.1. NCBI lineage: Eukaryota > Viridiplantae > Streptophyta > Magnoliopsida > Asterales > Asteraceae > Tanacetum > Tanacetum coccineum. The sequence continues at coordinate 7,848 of BQNB010119700.1, forward strand.
GATACGCTTCGGGCTTAACTAGTTAATTGGATATTGCCGATGGTTTATTGATCGTGTTGACTAGCAGGTGACCTAGATAATTCAACAAATAACGTTCTGATTCCATTGGATAGTTGAACAAGTGGACTACTAGTGTATAGATTGCCATTAAGCGGTAAGTGGGTAAAGTCTCTATGAGCTAGGGTTTAACAAGATCACCATTGCTTTAATCCCTAAGATAGATTATAATCAGCAAATAAGGATGCTTTATGCGGATGCTTTAATTGTGACAGAATTAATGTGTCTAGGTCTTAGGATGATGTAACGCCTAAGTCTTAAGAATGATATGCCACCTCGAGAGAAGAAATCATTGCACTTAATAAACAAACCAACGTTCTAATCGGATTAATAATGGTTAATACAGTTTTCTTATATAAGGTTCGACCGCTCTTTTATCTTTTGTCTATTAGCTTGTGTAGGTAACAGTGTCTTGAATTGATTGTAGTCACCAACTAAACCGTGCTAGTCTCTCAGGCTGAAACCCCCTTTTCCCGTTAGAATTAGGATTTAGACTGACATAGTTTAACATAGGTTTAGATTAGAATAGATTTAACATAGATTAAATAACCAAGATATTAATTAAATTGATAGATTTAACCTCGCTCTCAGTGATCGGCACCCTACTTACCACGAAACTACTACTGATCGGGTACACTGCCCGTTAAAGTGTTGTTTTTGGTTGAGTCGGCAAAATATAAATTTAAAACTTGAATCAATAAAATATACACTACACAACGACACATCACTACAATACACACCTTCATAATATACACAAATGATTTACAAGATATGATACAATTGCAACAAGGTTGCAAGGACACACACTAAGCTATAATACTTTTTTTTGGTAAAGGGTTTCCCCGACAAATATATTAACCAAAATAAACAGTTAAGTACAAATGGAATGTGGCAGAAAGTACCACATTAACCTCAAGCTGCACACAGCTTGTTAAACAAGTGTTTATGACATGCCATAAACACAAAATGAGCCTAGTAAAATACATAAACTAAACTAGACATAAACCAAGATGAGAACATATAATCAAGCGAGCATCCCGCAACCCAGCAGCAACACGATAGGAGCAATAGAGATCCAAGTAAGGCTGCCTCCTTAAAAAACCTTTCCAAAGAAAACCCAGAGGGAAAAACCTTGGACAAGGCAAAAAGAGTACAACCCTCACCTGGTACTCCCATCATGGACAATACAATAGCTTGGAATCTTCCATTGGTCAAGCAGCAAACGAGACTTGGTAGACATCTTCTTGAACTTGAAAGTAACCAACTTCAATCTCACCGTAGAGAAAATAACGTCAACAATCTGACCCGGGGTCGAAGTCTTCTTCTTGAACAATCTACCATTCCTTTCCAGCCAAATGTAGTAGGAAGTAGCAGCAACAACGATCCTAGAGATAATACTGACGACTGTTTTACCCTTAGATAAAGGAAGAATAAAAGCAACAACATCGCTAAGATGAGGAGGAATAGCGTCCATGCCGCAAAGAACATGAACCTTAGACCACACCTGCGAAGAAAAAGAACACTCAAAGAACAAGTGATCATGAGAGTCAAGAACCAAATCACACAAGGGGCATTTTAGCAGGTTTAAGTCGATACTCGGACCGACATCCCATTGCCGCAGCCTGTCTTGTGTCTTCAACTTCTGCTGAATAACCAACCACATAAGAATGGCATGACGGGGAATACAATGAGAGAATCAGACAACATTATACCAATAAACCATATCTGCCCTAGATCGAATCGTATCCTAAACACAAGCCACCGAAAAAGGTCGCAAAACTCCATCCCTATCCCGCCATAGAATAACATCATCCATGTCATCAAGTAACACAGGGACATGTAATTGAGCCAAAAAAGGAAATCGTGATAGCCAATCAAGTGGCCATCTCCAAACACCATCAGAAATAAGGTTACTAACCGAGTTTCAATAGAAAGAACCCGATCTCAATAATATCCCGGTTTAAAAGTCAAATCTTTAAGCGGAGCACACATCTGTTCATCAATCAAACCAAAGACATATGTAAGATTTGACCATTGTTAATCTATGCCAAATAAAAGGACCAGATGTTTGATCTAATTGGAGTACGCTTACGCCAGTCCCCAACTGTCATCACCTCTACAAGGCACAACCCAAAAACTACGACTTTAAGCTTATACATATGAACCCATTTAACCCATAGAGACTCCCTATGAGTGAAAATACTCCAAATATGAGTAGCCATTAAAGCAATATTAAAATCCTCTATTCTACGAATACCAAGGCCACCCTCATGCTTAGGCATGCACACAGAATCCCAAGCAACTTTGGATTTCCCTTTCTTTATCTCCCCTTGGCACCAAAGAAAACCACGCATAAGTTGTTCTAAATCATGCACAATACGAGAAGGGAGGATAAAAACAGAAGCCCAGTAAATATGCTTTGAAGACAAAACGGACCGAATTAATTGGAGGCAACCAGCAAGCGATAAGAACTTATTTCTCCAGTCAATTACCCTTACCTTCAAAGCCTTTTCAACAATGAATTATTACAATCTCGAAATAAAAGTCTGGAAGAAATAAGAGGAACACCCAAATACCTGACTGGCAAAACACCTTCAGTAAATGGCATAGAGTTTAAGATAGATGCTTTAATAGCATTAGGGATTTAACAAAAGTAAGCAGTGCTCTTGGGAATGCTAGGAACAAGACCCGAAACCTGCTTAAATTCCTCCAAAGCATCCGTAATGATAGACACCGAGCTAGGATGACCACGGGCAAATAAGAAAAGGCCATCAGCAAAACATAGATTAATAATTCTTTGTTGTTCACAAAGATGATGATATTGGAATTCATTTGAATTTCAGACCTTACGCTGCAACAATAAGGTAAGAATTTCCATAACAAGAGTAAAAAGATATGGAGATAACGGATCACCCTGTCGCAAACCATGCTTACCCTTAAACCAGCCATGCACATTACCATTAACGCTAATAGAGTAAGAGGCTCCAGAAACACAAACCATAATCCATTAGACCATCTTTGGATGAAAACCAAACCCACAAGAAAGTCCCCTTAAGAAATTTCATCTATAGTGTCGTACTTTTTTTGAATATCAACTTTGAATGCACACCTAGGAGGACCACACCTCCTATGATAATTTCTCATAAGCTCTTGCGTAAGCAAGATATTATCAGAAATCCTACGTCCAGGAACAAACGCAGATTGGTTGATGCTAACAATATCACCCAACCATTTAACATGAAATACAATAATCTTACTATACACTTATATAGAACATTACAGCAAGAGATAGGCCTGTAGTCATTGATACGAGCTAGGGTAGTAACCTTAGGATTAAGGGATATAATAGTATGATTTAGTTCTTTAAGAAGCTTACCATTGGAGAAAAAATCCCTAATAGCACAAGTAATATCACCACCCACCACATCTCAAGCTTTCTTAAAGAAAGCAGCAGTAAATCCGTCAGGGCCCGGAGCCCTATCATCCCCCATAGAGAACATGACACTCTTGATTTCATCATCAGTGACATCACGCACCATACAATCAGCCTTAGAATTATCAAGGACACGTATAAAGAGATCATGGGCATCTAGAGGATTAGAAACTCCTTCAGCTCCAAGGAACTGATTATAGTGTTTAACAAAAGCACCAGGAACCTGATTACCATCATAAAAATTATTAGAAGAATCACTAACAATTTCAATCCTGTTTCTGGCGCATTTACTCTTCACGATCTTATGAAAATAGCTCGTATTAGAATCACCAGCCTTAAGCCACTCAACCTTAGCTTTCTGTTGTAAGAAACGCTCCTCATCCAGAAGGGCTTCTTTAAATGCCAGTAAATAGTGAGCATGTTCTTCACGAAGGACAGATGAAGAAGGATCCCTATCAATTGCTTTCTGAGCTTCATCAAGCTCAATACGGATCTTATTAACCCGATCATGAAGATTACCATGATTATGAAGTAATTTACGAAAAGGAGATTTCAGCCCCTTTAGCCGTTTCACAACCCGATACATAGCATAACCCTCAATATGAACATTCCATCCAGAATCCACAATTTCACGAAAACCCTCCTTATAAACCAAAAAATTTGAAAACTTAAAAGGTTTTGGTTTCGGCTTTGTAACCATTGGGATTCGAAGAACACAAGGAGAATGGTCCGAGATACGATACGGCTGGAAAATAGCAAAAGACCCCGGAAAATCATCATTGAATTTCAGATTACCCATTATTCTATCGATCTTTTTAAGAATGCCATTAGAGCCTTTCGGTTTCTGATTCCAAGTAAAATGAAGCCCAGTAGAATTAACATCAGCAACCTCCAAAGCTTGGACACATTCCTTAAAATCACGCATAGCAACATTTAGGGCAACGTTAAAATCACCTAAAAGAATGTGATTTAGGGCAGCGTTAAAATCACATGTAGCAACACATTCCTTGAAATCACTCATATCCACCCGAAGAATGATCTTCAATATTTAGGACAGCGTTAAAATCACCTAAAAGAACCCACGGTCTATTTCGCAACAATCCTGCATGCCCAACCAGGTTATTCCAGAGAGCACGACGATCAATAAAATAATTATCATCATATATAAAAGAATAAAAGAGATTTTTGTTATCAATACACGTGTTCACTTGCACATGCATAACTTGATTAGTTTGAGCTATGATCATGACATCAACAAGGTCATCATTCCAGCCAAGAATGATTCGAGAACCTTTATCACAAAAACTCCCATTAGAAGTCCATTTCCACCTGCTACACACCTTCTTACAAGTATCATAAACAACAACAACATCCACATGAGATTCTAAAATAGCACACACACTCAAGTTATTCTCATTAACCACTTGACGAACCTCTTTTTGCTCAGGGGTTCGGTTCAAACCCCTTATATTCTAGGAAGCAATACTAAACATCAGGCACCGTCTGAGCATGAGTGCTTGCCCCTAGATTATGATTTAGATTAAGATTTGCAGATTCATCATAAACATTTTCAATATCTTCATCCTCTACTTCACCCAAGACTGTAAACGGATTTGGAGAAGAAATATTAGAAATTTTCATCGTACCCGTATCCACAACATCTTTGTCATTCTGCTTATCTATTGAGGTAACCTTATGAGAAGCACCTTCATTGGTGTATGAAGACGAACCAACTTTAGAACTTGTTTCCTCACGGGTACTTCCTCCATCAGAATTAGTCTTGGGAGCTTTTGGTTGATAGTTAATTTGTTTCCCAACTTGAAAACCTTTAGCAACAGGAACCCCTCTAGGAATTGTGTTACCTGCTGCATTCTTCTTATTATTACGCCTTTTGTTTACCACTTGTTGAAACCCGTCATTTGGAGTATTAGTATTTGTCGAATTGTTCACAACCAGAGTATTCACCACCTTTTTAGGACAAGAATCTCCTAAATGCCCAAAAATGTTGCATGTGTGGCACCTAGGAGGCTTCCATTCATATTCAACATGGATAGGTTCCCTAATAAAACTGGGGCCTTCAAGCTCAAGTATACCAATAGTAATAGACTCCGTAAACTCAGCTTCTGAGTTAATCTCAATTAACAACGAGCAAAACTACTTCTGTCCCAAGACTCCTTACACATCGTAGTTGTATACGAATCAAGCATAATAGGTTTACCAAGATACGATGCAATCAAGCTAATACCATCTTCTTCAAAGACTTGAATAGGAACATCATGGAGTTTAACCCATATCGGAATACGGGTCATCTCTTCTTTTTGCAAACTAGTATTCACGGACCACTTCTTGAGAATGATAAGCGAATTGTGGATCATCCATGGACCCCTTTCTAAAACCGCATCTAATCCAGCCCGGGAATCAAACTTGAAAAAGAAAAAACCCTTTGCATTCTTCATTATCCTTTTTAAACAATGTTTCGCCTAATTATTTCTCGCATAATATTCAACAACTGGAAAAGCCAATCACTTTCCAATGAAATAACCATATAAAGTATGTTCAAGGCGAACACTGACCTTCTCGAGAACTTTACGCGGAATCGAGATATTAACTCCATCAAATACCTTTTCTGACACCATGGGTCGAAAATTAGCATGTTCCTTTGGTTGGATCACTTTGTTAGTACCAGCTGCTCCGGCATAAGAATTAGGAGTTGAATTAATATCAACTGATTGTGTAATAGGAGCATCATCATCATGTTCAGTAGGAACATTATTATTGTTAGTCAAATTCCACCCAGTAGGCCGAATATAACCAAACTCATTAGCGTCATGAACAATCGAGGACATATTAGTACTCATACCCGGTTGTGTATTAACTTCACTAACCAAATGAGGAGGATCTTTGGTAGACCAAATTCCTTCTTCAACATCAGACTTAGAACCACAACTAGGGTTCATCGTCGACCGTATAGTCGACTCACCAAGACTAGTATAGCTCCTTTCATTGGCAACAACCTCGGTCGTAGCATCAATATTATTAACATCCAGTTTAGGATCTTTAAGAACAAAACTGCCCGCCATTCTTGATACACTAATACCATCACCCTCCGCCAAGCCTGCACCTTCTTCCACTTCAATTACACATTCCCTACTAGGGTTCACCGTCCAAGACTCCCCAATACTAGTAGGATTAACCACCGAATCAGATTTAGATAGACATGTAACAGTAGGTGTTACACGCACATAACCTATAGGTTCTGAACCACCAAACTGAGATTGCATGTTTCCTTTAGAATCATTCGAACCATTCTGTTTTGAGCTTTCAGAAACCCTAGGCTCTCCATAAGTAACAGGGTTTTCAAAAACTCTAGGCTGTACACCGTCATTATTCCGTCCATGTTGATCAATACTAGAACGAGGGTTTAAAACCCTAGCAGCCACACGTTGATGCTTTGTCGCAACCCCACCCTTACCAGAAAGTTTATTCATCCTAGTAGCCACACCACGCAATAATTCATCTCCCTCAACACGCTTCTGATCCATAACCAAATCAACAAACACACGAAAAACCCTAAAAACGCAAAAACCCAACCCAAACAAACAACAAAAAAATAAAGAAATCAACATCTAAATCACAACGGGATAAGCCCTAGCACATACTAAGGCACTAAATATATAACTCTTACAGATCTAACCACCTTTCATAATAGGAATTAAAGAGAGATTAGGAAAGAATTACTAAGCTATAATACTTCTTCACTTGATGGTAGGAAGTATTTTTCTCTTGCACTTGAGGATCAAAGCTTGGATCACTTAGAAACAAAGCTTTATGATTAAATGATCAAAGGAATGAAAGGAGAGTATAAACTGATTTAGAACAGAAATAAAGTGTGTGCAGAAGGTGAGAAAATTAGTGAGGAATAGTCTAATATTTATAGGCAAATTGGGGGAATCTTTTTTCTGGCCGGTCCCCTTAATTAGGGTGCCAGTCCCCTTAATAATTAAGGGGGCAGCCCTTATAATTAAGTGGGTCGCCCAGCCTGAACGCTTTCTTTTTTTGTCTTTTATGGGGGAGGTGTTTTCTGGAACATTTCTAGCCGTTTTTAGGTAGAAAATTTGAATTCAAAATATTTATTTGAATAAAACATTTCTTTTAAACCTAAAAATGTTTTGTAAAAGTTATAAAAATGTTTGTGACATTTTTATAAAAAATGTGAGGTTAAATAAAAATTCCTTTGATCATAAAATGCATTAAGCATTTATTTATTCATACATTTAAGTGATTAAAATTTTGAAATGAAAATTTATTACTAATTACTTGTTTGTGTTTAATTTTACATTTGATGTTTTTATATTTTGTGATTATCAAAACGTAGAGTGATCAGAAAATATTAATAACATTTTTAGGCATTATTTCTATCAACATTTTCCATTGCTTTGATCTTCTGTCTCTGAAACTTTCCTTAATTTAATTAAGTAGAGAATTCCTTCGTACTCGAGTGTCCCAATGAGCCCCAGTATGGAATGAGTAAAGCGCCAATCTACAAGTCTTGATCTATATGAAAGGCATTGGTTTTTTTATTTCTTTCGGTTTCATTGATAGCAGAATATCTTTCTGTTCCTGATTCAACTCCTTCATGCCATTGATTGATGCAAGTCTTTTTCCTTGTGTAAGAGATATTCCATCAAGTTTCTCTCTCTCTCTCTCTCTGATCAAATATCTAAAGTCATGTTAACACTCCCATACGATGAGTGTGTGTTATGTGTAAGTGAGATGAATTAGCTTCACTTGGGGTGAAATGGCTTTGCTAAGTTAGCTTGGTATGTATTGAGGAAATAGATAAGTATTTATAGAGATGCATTAAGGGTTATGTGACCATAAATGCGATCTAAAGATCCAAATACCTTGGTTTTTTCTTTTTTCTTTTTTTCATCTTCATTTCATCTAACAAACCTATAATTAAAAATGATGTATAAGGACATCATAAATTATAAAAACAAAACACATCAATTCTTGAATTTATTAAAACCATAGTTTAATATATAAGATCTCAGACACCTAGAACTCCTCTTCACTACTTGAAATTATTGAAGAATTTTGAGAAAAGTTTGTGTAAATTAAGTTATTGTAAGGGACCATGGTCTACCTTTACTGAATGTCTTTCTTCCATTCCTACAAAACAATATTGGTGTTGTCCAGGACGTCGAACATGATTTTTATCACCATTATGTTGATTTAATAAATCCGTTAAACATACCGGTTCATAAGAAAAAAAACTGGTGTAGGTAAATCTACATGAGGCATTGGCCTTTTAAGATATTTTGGTGTAAACCAAGTAAAATTATTTCAGAAGCAGAAATTGAAAAGAGATTTTGGTTTCATCGATCAAGAACAGTGTAATCGATCAAGACCAATATCTCTCAAAAAATTATACGGATCTTGATAAAAATAAAATGTAGATGAGACTATAGCCGGATATGGAGCGGATATGATTGCGGTGGTGTTGTGGAGGATACATAGCAGGAATATAATGCGGAGATGCGTAGCAAAAGAAGAGACCGGTAGCCGGCTAACAATCCCAACAAAAACAAATAAATAAAAAAGGAAGAGTCTTATGTAACATGATAAAGAGCAGCAGAACCTTCAGATTCGTTACAAGCTTCTTTCTAGCACGCACTAATTATGTAACATGATGTTAAATAAGACTAGAAAGTGGTTAAAAATAAGAATGAAAAACATTGTACGTAGTATTATACTAGTGGTGAGGTGGGGGTATTAGATAAGGTATGGAAATTTGGAAAAAATGGTTTTGTGTTTAGATTGATTCTTTGTGTTGTACTTGGACGGGTTTTATTGTAGTTTTTAGAGTCATTGAACTTTTAATTAAAATGGGTAGTGATAATGAAGTTGGTAGATTTTTTTATATGTTGTATGTTTGTGTTTGATGATGTGTGTTATCGTGTACAAGTATGTGAATTTGTATCGGCTCACTTAAGTTTTGGTAGGCGCGGTCGAAAAATAATGGTTGTGGGTTTGAAAATGTGGCCGGAAAAGTGACAATGAGTAATGATGATGAAGGTGGTAGAAGATGAAGTACAGAAAAAGAAAAAAATAGTGTACTTGTTTATTTATTTTTTCTTTAACCCCTTAAGGTAAAAAAGAGAAAGAAAAAGACAATTTTGACTTTATGTGATAGAGTACAAAGATCAAAAATACCCTTACAAGGGAAGGACTTAACGATCGTTACTGAGGTCCGTTAAAAACAGGGACCAACGACAAAAGATGTTTGCCACGGACGGTGCAATTTTTTTTATAAAAGGACGAAAGATTACGGTAAACGCAAACCATAATAACTTACGGTGTAATTTATGTGTAACATGTTGAAAAATAGCCATCGAACTTTTTCCAATATAGAGGACGGCTCAGATTAATTTACATGCTTTTCACAACTTAAAACTTTTTATTAAATGGCAGAGTAATTAAAAAGTAGGGGTATGACAAAAGATCGAACAAAAAATATTGTTCCTTAATTTGAGTTTGAATAAAGTTGATATGGGGACGATAGTTAGAGTATCAAAGTCAAAAAGGCCAATTCCAGGTAGTAAAACAAAAAGTTCATCATCAATCTCATAAACCGAAGCAGTGAATGCATCTTATGAATTCAAGATAAGTAGTTATGAATCATTGAAAGGAATGGGTGTTGGAAAGTACATAGCTTTTTAATCATTTAGTGTTGGTGGTCATACATAGGCTATTTATTTCTATCCTAATGGAAAAAGCCCTAAAGATAATTCATCTTATGTTTCTTTCTTCATTGCTCTTGCTAGTGATGCCACTGATGTTCGAGCTTTGTTCGAGTTGTCTTTGATGGATCTGGTCAAGAAGACATAAACTTCATACTCATTTTGGTAGGCTCTTGGATGCTGGTCCTTATACTCTCAAGTATCACGGAAGCATGTGGTTGGTACCTAACCTTTTCTTCCTTATTTCCATCTAACATACTATCAATTCATGACTTTTAAACCTTTAAAGGTGTTGGAGTTTATTTAGAAATATGTAAATCACAGATAATTATTAGCTTTGAGATTTGAATTAATTTATTAGTTTCCAAATGTTGATTTTCATCAACCCCAACTAGCCCACACCAAACCGGTTGTCCTAGGCCCCCAACGTGAGAGGTAAATCAAGCTCATCTAGCGACTTGTTAACATGGTGTTCGCACCAACTTATCTAATTTCAACAAGGATTTATTCTAACGAGTTAGGTTCCTCCTTGCCTATGACTTGGATATAACCAACATCTCTTTCCAACGGATTCCATAATTTTACTAGTTATAGCTAAGCATGTGTATACCCAGAACCTTCAAATTGCTTATTTATAGCAATCCTCTTAAATAGATGTTGCGGTTATCATAAGGGACTTCTATAAGAAGTTTTACAACTCTCTAGGCAGTGTACCTAATCGTTGTAGTGTAGTATATACAAGACTCGGGGGTTGTTATTGTTCTCTAGGGGAATAGGTTGGGAAGGCTTGATCACGGTCTAACAGAATTCTAAGGGTTGAGAGAAGATTATTTTTGTGTTTTTATATTTTATGAAAGCAGTAAATCATATGTTTAAGAGGTTTGGTTTGGTTTTAGCTATTAAAATAAATAATAATCTAAGCTACTGGTGATAACAATATAATAATAGATTGTGTTCATTTAATCATGTATTACTTCCTAGATTGCTTCTCCTAGTGTTGTTGCTTTGTCACACTTGTGATGATCTATGTAATTATTTCCTAAGTCATGAACGAATTACACGAACCCTCAGTCTATTTAATAATCCGTTAAGGCAACACACAAGTAAGGTAGTATGAAGACTATTCCAAGGCTCCTAAGAGTATATTAAATGCATTTGAAATATATTAAGAGTGGATCAACCATATTATGGGGAAAGGTAGTATGAAGACTGTTACCCGATGGTATCCTTTCTACATAATCATGTTTTCCTAGACATATCAACAGCGATGCAGATAAAAGCTGGTTTTCTAAGACCTAACATGCATATTCATCACAAGAAGCAACACCACTAAGATCTACATTCTAGGTTTTATACAATCATAAATAAACACAATAGAAGGTTTAGCCAAGCATGTTATAGATAAAGCAAGAACATAAATGAATCAAACAACACATAGACATATTGAATGATTAGATAAACCTTACTAGATTAAAACATGAGTTGAAGGTAGTACAATAGGGTTTTTAGGCCCTAAAATCGTCCCTAACAGCTGCTAAACTAGTAAACGAACTACGGTTCATACCCTATTTTATTCTAAAGTTACACACTTAAAACCCTAAATTCGGGTTTGTATATATAGGAAAATCGCTGCGACGGCGTCGCGTTTTAATCGTGACGCCATCATGAAAGAGAACATTCTAGATAATGGGTTGGGTCGTGTGCTCTGACGTTGTCGTGGAATCTTGTAAAGTCGTCATGGTCTTCTTTGTGACGGCGTCACGTTGTATTTGTGACGCCGTCTCCAGCCGCTGAGAACATAACCTTGAGAGATGTTAGTGTAGGTCCGTAGTCATGTCCGTTTCTTCTCCAAATGAGCCCAAGTCACGTGTATTTCCTCCAAATGCCTTCCAAATGCGAAATACCTGAAAAGGAACGATTAAGTACCTATTTTGGGCATAAATACATGATTTAGGGGGTTAAACAACCCCGAAAAAGTGTATAAAATGACACCTCATTAAATACCCCTACACTTGGGATTTACTTGTCCTTAAGAAAATGGGCTTTTCAACATAGACAATAGCAATATGAGGGTCATTTTACCTACTCTTTAAAAGTATTTTACAACACAACCTTCTAGACCTCGTAATTAAAAGCACGGAAAGTAAATACTAGCACCTCACATAAGTGTTTAGGATTCTCTCTTTCACTCGGGTGTATAATAAATTATAACATAAGGGGGAAACGGAAAATCAACACTCATTACCTGTCATAGCATACAAATTATCATAGGCTTGGTAAAAGATCAAACCTCCACCACTAGGCGCAAGCATTATTCATTACTATCTAAGAGGTCTTTTAAAGGGTTGTGAGGTGTAGGTGTAAAATAACATATAATAGAAATAGAAACGAAAACGGATGGGATACATTTGGGTGAATTTGGAGTGGAAGGGTTAGCTAATTATTTACACGAATACACCCTGGTTTGGTTGCTAAGCCAAGACTCGGATGAAGATATAAAAACTCTACACAACTCTACATCAATCTCTTTCTTTTTCTTTTTCTATTTTTCTCTTTTTTTAATAGCATAATACATCACAACATGGGGTTTATAATGTAGCAACCGCATGATTTGATCAGGTTAGAATGTGCTCTTAGATTCTAATTGTGTGTTATTTTATGTGAATTTATGTGATTTGGTGATTATTT
>BQNB010119701.1:4984-20768 GCA_026074375.1 Tanacetum coccineum
TGTAACATTTCGTATTTTCAGGTCATTTTATGACGTCAATTATTTCACTATTTATTTTTTTGTTTATCTCGTCCTTTTTACTTTTAATTCTTATTTCATAGTTAAATCGCGTAAGCTAAAAAAATTAACATTTAACGTAAACGGGCGCCAAACAATTAAAGTTTACGTCAAGCAAGCATTATATTATTTTTTTTTTCGAAAATAATAATTAACTTTTTATATTTTATTTTTAAGGGATACGTAAAGCGTTTACGTTTCGCACACTAAATACATTTAGGCATACCCGGAAGCACCAATACCTAGCTATGCATTTTATATCTCAAGTATTCCTTTCATAAAAGGTTAAGTCACAAAATATTGCTTGTTTGTTTTTTCCCTAAAACACGGCAAACACAAGGACCATAAGTACAAATTTCATGTACTAGTCAAACCAACAAGTTACAAACATATTTCCACATTTTCCTCCTTTTTGCAAACGTCCCCCACCCTCATCTCACTTATGCTTGCATCACTTGGACTTTCTAATAGCAACCTTGACCACTTTTATTATATGTAGATGCATACTAGTATTCATTTATACATACACAACATACACTAACAAAAAAAAAACTCAACACATTCCTTTGTTTCTCTCCTCTACCCCACGTCACCCTTTAAAACACAAGAACAATTCATAAAACTTTTTTTTGTTTAGCAAACATACAAGTTATCTAAGGTGTTGGTTATATATTGGAAGCTTGGGTATATTTTTGACAAGGTTTAAACAAGAAAGCTAGCATTTTGTTAAGAAATTTGGGTTTGATTTTGGTTTGTTTGGGTGCGAGCCGCGGCTAAGACTCGAGAGGGACGAGACGAACTCTTTTATTTTCCGACTTTGCTCCGTATAGCTTTGTGAGCCTTCTTTTTTTTTGTCTATTTCGATTATTTCATTCATTTGATTTGATTTACGTAAATATGTATATGTGTGGTGAAATCGATTGAAACTTGCGGCGTAGGGAAATAATATGATATTGATGTTAAGGTTGGATTTATACGAAATTATAAGGTATATTGGATATATTTTTGGTGAGTTTTTGGGTCGAAAATGGGTTTTAACGCATTTTGTAACGGGTTAATTAGACCAGAAAACGGAACAGGTTATTCGGGGTTCGAGATTTTGGAAAATCAGATTTTGGTTTGTAAATTACATCAAATTATATTTTTACGGACGTTTTGATATAAAATGGGACTTCTAACTCCCAATAACGAAGAAACTGGAGCTAGATCGATATATATACACTTTAGTAGAAAATAAGTCATTTTTATAAATATACTAAATCTGACAGCTTTGGTAATTTAATATTTTGAGCACTTTCGGGTCCGTTTCGGCCTTCCGGCGAAACACGAAAGTTGTTCGGATTGACGTTTTACATAAAATCTCTTTTTGGTCAAAGTCGTGAAAATGTAATATAACGGGTCAAAATCGAAAGTCAAACTTCTGTAATTTTATAAATATATATATATGTAATTTATTAAAAAGACAAAACGTAAAAGTCACAAGTACATTAATAAACGTTAACGAACTATGAATGAGATTTTCGATTTATACAATAAAATGCGTAATAAAATATTGATCGGTAAGTAATTACTTTTGAGAGGCCGTTAGTCGAAATTTCTAAAATGGAAAGTATAAAAATAGTAAATTTTCTAAAATAGAAACTTACCGAAAATCTAAAGATTAAAAAATCCAATAAAAAGAAATAGTATATGATTGATAGAACATAGTGATATATAAAAAATACTAAGTGTGGGGTTAAAGTTTATGAATGGCGCAATGGAATTTCTCGTCACATAATAAGTATGTATGCATATATAAATAAAAATAATATAATATATATATAATATAAATAAAGAGTCTATACATATATATAAATATATATCATAAATATAATGTTTTCGTCATAACAATGTACGCATCGTTGCTACTTTGCTCGAATTTTGTACGTATGTAATCGAGCGACATAATTATAGGTCGTGGATCGAGATCGTTGCTGCTGAATCGTTTGTATTTGCGTTAGTTATCCGTGATCGTTGATCAAGGTGATTCATAGCCCCAACCTTTTCTCTTTTTAATGGTGATTTCTTAAACTGTATTTCGGGTGAGAATACCAAGCACGTGTTTACCCAAGTAAACTTATTGATTTTTCTACTTTAAGTAGCGTTACATACTAGTTTACTAAACTTTTTACCTTCTTACTAAATGATGTTTGAGAACATTGCTATATCTAAATATATGAACACAGAGAGTTTCGAACACATTAATTGTTATTACTTTGGACACAAGTTGTTTAAATTATATGCTATCCAGATTACAGCCTAAATGCTATGCCTAAGAGCCACGAACTCGTATGCAAATCCTTATCAATTACGAATACTGTGCAAAACCCTTCATAATAACGAATGGCTGGTGCAAAGCTCGTATAATTACGAGATACTGGTGCAATTCCCTTATAAATTACGAATACTGGTGCAAATCCCTTAAAATTACTACTCGGTTGCAATTTCCGCTTAATTATTACGAATACGGCATCGATGTCATGAGGTTACGCAATAATACCTGATTTCGGACTATAGAATGACGTACATAGCTGCTATTACTTGTTTAGGACATCGGAATACATACTTGAGTCCCGCCATTACTTAAGTCTCTTGGACCACTTTTTAAATACTTCTTGGATTTTATTAAATCACTATTCGGATTTCCTAAATAATACTTTGAAATACTATAACGCTACTTTTCTTTATGAAAATATTTCTAAAATATTTTCAATACTTCTTTTATTAACCAAATGATTCACCAACATTATTGTTGAAGGTTGTTGCATTTAATTTCTCAGGTTATTATTTGCTACTGACATTGAGCATTTGATCGGCATATATATTTTTAGAAGGCTTATAATAACTTGAGTACCATTTGACAAACGTTTTACAATGTTTTCTAATACATTATAAATGGAACTTGTTGCAACTCTGATCTTTTATTAAATAGAATGTGACACTTTATTTAAAACGTCCATTTGTTAAAAGGTGTTTTAATGTAACTTGTGCGAATGGACAATGAAGTAACACCCCATGTTACCATCCGCTGGCGACCTAGATTTGGGGGTGATACAAGACTTTGAGATGCAAGGCTAGTTTCTGTATGTGTGATATCACCATTTGATTATAAGTCAAACGCTATCCTGAAAATGTAGTCATAAAGCAATTTTGGAAGTGATGTTAATCAATACATCCACAACACTTGTATACAATAAAAACTTTTGTTCCTTCACTTGATATGTGGCATAATGAAACTATAGTCCCTCTCCATAAAGAAAAAAAAGAATTAATCAGATAATTGTATGGCCGTAACCCAAAGGGTTTATTACGATGATTCTAAATGCAATTTGGTAAATCGTAAATTAAACTTTTATAATGAGAACTGAAATAGTTAATTAAAGGAATGGTTAGGATCCATACCTAGTGATAAACGTTAATCTGATAAAAGGGATGAAATGGAAGCAGAATTACATACCATGTAGCTTAGAGTTTTCTTGAAGCAAACATTCTCAAGTATATCTAGTTTATGGCAGATTGCGAGTGTTGCTAATACGGATTCCATTGCTGTAAAGTAAATGTATTAAGCATACTAACTTCTCCCAAGTGGGAGCTATTGGTGAGTGGGAGTCGGATACGCATGTTATACGATCAAAAATACGTGAGCCTATTGGGGGCACACATGTTAAGACACTAAGATTACTTTTATTAAATACTTAATATATATTTGCTTATTATTAAGGGTTTAATATGCTTTACGTAATAATTTAAATAATCAATATAGTTACCATTATAATTTATAACTAACTTAACAAACTTTTTAATGTGAACGCGAGAAAAAAAGGACTAAATTGAAAAAACCCTAACCCTAATGGCGCTTCCCAAGTGGTTCCGGACCCCTAGGTGGTTCTAGAAATGGTATTGGGATTCACTTTTAGGTACAAGGGAATAGGAGTTTTTTTGGGATAAATGATTAATAGGATTTCTAAGTATTATCTAGGGTCTAGGGTTATGTGCCAAAATAAACACCACACATAACCTCATAATCGTTCATTCATCATCACAGAAAACCCACAAGAATTTATCGGAGCACAATCTCCCCAATTCCTTCAACGATTTCCCACTTAGGGTTTTCGGTTCTCCTTTTTCTTCCCTAGCACGAATTCGGTAAAACCCTCAAAGGGTTTTCGGTGGTTTTGATCTCCACCCAATTCGAGCAACATAAAACACTCTTTCTAGGGTGTTCCATCCATCACTGAGATCCATGATCCTTCAAGAGTTCGACAACTAACAAACCCGAATTAGGTTGTTTTATTTCGGTTCATCGTATTTTTCATCAAACCGAACTTATATAAACCCTATTATGGTTTAATGATTTCTGTTATCACACATACAAGCGGTTATTTTGGTTTTCGGTTCAAGTAAGTTAAGCATACAACCATCGTGTTTTGTGAGCTCGTGAAGTTAACGACTAGCATTGTTGCGTACTTGTTCGACGTGTTGTGTATGCAACCATAAATGTGATAACTTAATCACTCGTTTCAAGATCAAGATCTCGTTTAATTGATTTTTTTCATTAGCAAAGGTTAATGTTTCTATTTATTATATTGTGTTGAATTCTTAAAATCAAATTTATAATCCGAATTTCCTCTGCGTACTCATGAAGTAAGATAGTTTAGACCTAGTTATAAATCCCAACAATCCCTTCTTTGAATCCAGATCCGTCTCATGAGTTTCGATGGCCTATGCGATAACAACAAAGAGGCTCCAATACCCTTGAAGAAGTTTGCATATAAACATAATTATTATCACTTATATATGTTTTAAGTTTAATACGTAATTATAAAGCGGAAACTAATAAAATTTGTGTCCTTTAAGTGGAGTAACCTGTGCGACTGCACCTCATGCACACCCATCCGAGACCCCTCAGATTGAAACCCATCAAATCATCCTCAATCACACTCACACTAAACGGATATACTCATTATTATAAAGTGTGCCAGTACACCAATAAGAAATGACATTACCCTTAAATAACAATTCTCAATTGGACGGTGGAGGCACTGTATCAGCAACACATAAGCTACAATACCGGTCCAAAAAACTATCACAAAATTTGGCCCATATTTTTTTATGAATATTAATAGTATAACCGTGGTTACAGTTCATCGCCTAAAAAAAAAAAAAAATTGTATACTCCCCCCTTCTTTCGTCAAAAATAATAAGAAAAAAAAATATTGACGTATTACGACTTTCTACGTTCTGTGCCAAAAAAAAAATATATATATCCCCTTTTATTTAAAAAAAATATGTCATTTAATTGAGGGAAAAAAAACAAACAATTTAATAAACATGAGACCAAAGAAATTAACACGAATCAAAAAAAAATGCCCTCAATAACGCGCTTTGCGAAAAAATAACGCCCGCAGTGCAACGCGCAGGAGTAGCTGCTTGCAACACATGCTACAACAAGTGCCGGCCCAAAAAATTAAGCCCAAAATCCGCCAAGTAAAAAAAAATAATTAACAAAACGACCCCAACTTTTTTAACTGTTTAACGACATTTCCACATAAATAAAAAAAAAAATGCCCCTCAAGTTTTTTTTATACGGCCCCCGCCGCAACCGCCGGGTTAACATTATTAGACAAAACTCAATAGACATTTTCTAAGTTAATCACGGTTGACTACAAATTTCATAGTTATCTTTATACAGTTGTACTCGTAGTGACACGGTTTTTAGATAACAAAATGAAATTAGGACAATTTCTTGTAATTGTCTAAGAAGCTTCAGGTATGCACCAATTACGTCCCTATAAAAATCCTAGTAACTGCCACCAACTTCTATAACCAATAACAACAAACATCGTTTTTTTTTTGCATATCCTCAAATTTGTTACGTTCTTACAAATACAACCCTTTAGAAAAAAAAAACTACTAAATTTATACAACTTTCCATAAATGGCACCTACTATATTTGAAGTCGAATGCAACGATGCCAAAATGACCAATGGTGTTACATTGGTTGGATCAAACTTCATGGCCAATGGCCATGTTGTTTTGTCTGACGTACCGTCGAATGTTACTACTTGTTCTGCGAGCTCGAGTGGCTGTTTCGTTGGTTTTGATGCTTTAGAAGCTAGTAATCGACATGTTGTCCCAATTGGGAAGCTTAGTGGTATAAGGTTTATGAGTATTTTTCGGTTTAAAGTATGGTGGACTACTCATTGGGTTGGGTCGAATGGTCGAGATCTTGAGCATGAGACGCAAATGCTCATGCTTGAGAACGACCCTGAATCCGGTCGTCCTTATGTTTTGATACTTCCAATTTTGGAAGGTTCTTTCCGGGCTTCTTTGCAGCCTGGAAAGGACGATTTTGTGGATGTTTGTGTTGAGAGTGGGTCCACAAAAGTAAATGAAACTTCTTTTTGGAGTGTCATTTACATGCAGGCTGGGGCTGACCCGTTTGCGCTAGTTAAAAAAGCAATGAAAGTTGTGCGTGAGCATCTTGGAACGTTTAAGCTTTTAGAAGAAAAATCGCCTCCTGGTATCATTGACAAGTTTGGATGGTGTACATGGGACGCGTTTTACTTAACCGTGCACCCTCAAGGAGTCATGGAAGGCGTCAAGGGCCTAGTAGAAGGGGGATGCCCACCCGGGCTCGTATTGCTTGATGACGGGTGGCAGTCCATATCTCACGACGACGACCCAATAGACTCAGAAGGTATCAACAGAACAGCCGCAGGGGAGCAAATGCCCTGCAGACTCACAAAATTTGTAGAAAACTACAAGTTTCGAGATTACGAGAGTCAGAAACCAGAGGCCCCTAACAAAGGCTTGGGTGCCTTTGTTAGGGACTTGAAGGAAGATTTCAAAACTGTAGATCATGTCTACGTTTGGCATGCTCTATGTGGTTATTGGGGTGGGATAAGGCCTAATATCCCAGGGCTTCCAGAATCAAATGTAGTGAAGCCCGTGTTATCGCCTGGATTAAAAATGACCATGGAAGATTTAGCCGTTGATAAAATCGTTAATAATGGTATCGGGTTGGTCCCTCCTGAAAAAGTTGATCAGCTGTATGAAGGTCTACACTCGCATTTGGAGTCCGTTGGCATTGATGGAGTCAAAGTCGACGTCATCCATGTATTTTTCTGTTAAGCTAATTACTTTGTGTAAATTGTTTGCAGCTAATAAACCTAGACATATAATTAAACTTTCTTTTTTACTATTACTTGCAGTTGTTGGAGATGTTATCTGAGGATTACGGTGGAAGAGTAGACCTTGCAAAAGCGTACTTTAAAGCATTGACATCGTCCGTAAAGAACCACTTCAAAGGCAACGGTGTAATTGCAAGTATGGAGCATTGTAACGACTTCATGTACCTTGGAACCGAAACCATTGCACTTGGTCGTGTTGGTATGTTCTTGAATACCATACCATCTTTCCTAGAGAAAACTTTATTTACAACACAAACTGATTTTGTTATAACAATTGTAACCTTTTATAACAGGTGACGACTTTTGGTGCACTGATCCATCTGGTGACCCTAACGGTACATTTTGGTTACAAGGGTGTCATATGGTGCATTGTGCCTACAACAGTTTATGGATGGGGAATATTATACAACCAGATTGGGATATGTTTCAAACGACTCATCCTTGTGCCGAGTTTCATGCTGCCTCTAGAGCCATTTCTGGTGGCCCGATTTATGTTAGCGATTCTGTTGGACAACACAACTTTGACTTGCTTAAGAGCCTTGTTTTGCCTGATGGCTCGATCTTACGTTGCCAATATTATGCCCTCCCAACACGTGATTGCCTATTCGAGGATCCACTTCAGAACGGCAAAACTATGCTCAAAATCTGGAATCTAAACAAGGTAAAATATATGTAGTGATTCGTAGGGGACATGTTAAGACTAACTGTATGATATTTAATAATCTGAATCAGATAATGAGTTTTAGTAAAAAAAAAAAAGTCTTGCATAACATCTGATTAATAAGTCGTTATGTACAAAGCCTGACCTATGAAATGTTTAGTCTCTCAAAATTTAATTCGGTTTGTATTTTGTTTTCGTCTTGATTAGTACACGGGAGTCGTTGGAGCATTTAACTGCCAAGGAGGAGGATGGGATCGTGAATCAAGATGCAACAAATGTGCTTCTGATTGCTCTCACGTCGTAACCTCAACAATTAGCCCTACAGACGTTGAGTGGCAAAATGGTAACTCCCCAATTTCCGTGGACAGTGTACACGCCTTTGCACTTTACAAGTTCCATGAAAAGAAGGTGATCTTAGCAAAACCGAGCGATAAATTAGAAATTTCACTAGAGCCATTCAACTTTGAGCTCATAACGGTCTCTCCTATAACTACTTTGGGCTACAAGTCAGTGGAATTCGCTCCCATCGGGCTAGTGAACATGCTTAACTCAGGTGGCGCTATCCAATCAGTTGACTTTGTGTCTAATCTGGTTAGAGTGGGGGTCAAGGGGACCGGTGAAATGAGAGTTTTCGCATCTGAAAAACCAAGTAAATGTCACATAAATGGGGAAAAAGTTGATTTTAAGTATGAGGAGCATATGGTCATAGTTCAAGTGCCTTGGCCTGCTACAAGTTTGTCCACTGTTGAGTATGTGTTTTGAAATATGGAGGCATTCTAACATTGTTTACTCTATTGTTTTTTCTATATATAGTACGAGTGTATGACTATATGAGACAACGTTATGATCATGTAAATATTTGTTGCTCTCTGAATTTGTGAGGAAAAGATTGTTTGTAATAGATGTTGCAATATATATTTTTTAAGTGTGAAATTCAAGGTACTTTTCATTTTGGTCATAAGACGGTAATTTAATCAACACATTGAATTAGCATAGAGAGTTCAAAATATACACATGGTATGTGTAACAAGTGTTGCAAACTAAAAGTCAAAGAAAGAACTTTTCAGATCGAGACTTTTGATAGAATAAATATTAACACGTCGATATACATTTATGCTTAGCCATTTCAAATTGTCATTAACAATGTAATGTATACCTTATGTCTTCTTCACTTTAAAATACAAATCACCATTACTTGCAAACAAGTGCATATCATCTGATCAGTAGCCAAATGCACACCTGCAGTTAACATTTTGGCCAGAAAATCCAATTTTATAAGAATGAGCTTGAAAGTTAAAATCACACGTAAACTATTTCATAACTTGCAGAACGTCTTACGATTGTGTCCTTAGATCTTTGTAGTTGTCACGCCAGATTTAGGTTAGTGTACACACCGAATGCCGTATGCAATAGATGCTCTCAGGAACCAAAATATGTACCAATCCCCCCAAATCATTAAACCAAACGGGGCCTAATTATTTATACATGACTTTAAAGATGTAAATTATTTAGTTTTAAGTTTACGCCAAAGTTAAGCTATGTTTGGCACTGGGTTTATCAGGGCATGAGCAATTAAAACAAGTTATTTTATAAAATAAAATTTATTTATCACATAGGTTTATGAAAGCTTTTATAAGCCATATTCCTCTATAAGTTCAAGCTCATAGAAAAAGGCTTTTGAGGGTTTATAGCTAGTCAAATTACTTAAATACTCTTTAAAATATAATGAATTATCACAAAAAATCGAAAATAAATCTGAATTTTGTTTAACATATTTTTAATTGATTTTACATTAATAAACTTTATATTCAACTAATTCGTCGAACAAACTTATAATAGCATAACTCATGCTTTTGACTTGCTACATGATATAAGCTCAAACTCTAGCCTCAATTTCAGCTAAAGCCTCGGCTCTAAGTCATTTCAGTAAAGATACGTTAACCCAAAGTCAGGCTAGTTAAATTTAAGGGTGAGCAGAAAAACTGAATAAATCGAAAATCGAAACCGAACCGAACTGAAAACAACCGAATCGAAAACCGAATTTATATAAATATATAAAAAAACCATTTAAATTTTATCCTAATATAAATAAACATTTTTTATGTTCGATATATATTTTTTTGATAAATATCTATGTAATTTAAACAAAAATGATGTATTTCAGGTTGTTCGAGTCGACCCGAAAATCAAACCAAATTCAAATTCGGTTTTCGG
Organism: Tanacetum coccineum; assembly: GCA_026074375.1. NCBI lineage: Eukaryota > Viridiplantae > Streptophyta > Magnoliopsida > Asterales > Asteraceae > Tanacetum > Tanacetum coccineum. Next base: position 15,149 of record BQNB010119701.1, read on the forward strand.
TTCGAATTGATTTTCGAGAGTTAACTTGGTAGGTTAGTTTTGGGCTGAAAAGCATAAACTGGATGGCCCAATACGTGTTGTGATCATATCATCTTCTTCTATCTCTTCTGGAAGCAACTGATGAAAACCCCCCAAAACACAAGACAATTATCAATAATAATTCTTTATAATTAGATTCCACATATTAGCAAATGAACACATCTACGTTTATGGACAAACAGATCATGGATCTCAAAACCTCTCAAACCAAAACAAACACTGACAATAACAACGATTCCTTCATGGATCTTAATAATTATCCTTCTTCATTAGATGATATCCGTCTTCATGACGTCACTGATGATGATAACAAAAAAGATGAGATCTTACCCAGTTATGATTTTCAACCGATTCGTCCGGTGACGTCATCTTCAGCTCAGCCGTTGAGTTTTGAATCTGGTGGAGCTAGGGCTTGGGGTTCTGCTGATTTGACCAATACCAGAGTAAGTCTTTTATATCCAATTATGCTTAATTCTGATGACTAAGCTTATTAGCTTATAAGCTTATTTTTGCTAAATAATCCAATATTTAAATATGCGTCACTTTGAACTAGTAAATCTTGGTAAGCTAGGGAACTATGATCTTAGGTTTTATTAATAATATATGTTTGTTAATGTAATCTTTCTATAACATGTAGTATAAGATGTAACAATATACAACGAATTGGGAGGGCGAGTCTTTGACTCAGATGTGATCGTTTTCGACTCTTTTCCTGGCCAACCCCCTAAGATGCGTACGGAGTGAGGTTTGAACATGAGACCTCTTGTGAGGACATTAGAGTGCCTGGCCACTAGGGCATCTTGGTGGTTATAAGTTGGGTTTATAAAAGCATGAGGCGCTCCGTTGCGCTAAGGGTCAAAAAGCTGAAGCGCAAAGCGAGAGGGCGAAAGCGCACACCACACGTAGGCGAAGGCATACCTTTTACGTCTACATTTTCAATATATTTTACTACACAGAAACAGAAAGAACCAAGCTTTCTCAGAGTTAGGCAAATTCATGCCAAAAGTAATCAATTTCTATCTAGGTTTAAAGTCGTATATGTTTTTAGCTAATTAGTCTAAATTGGCTCTCAGTTTATCTTACAAATAATCGTAATAAGCCCATCTAATGAAGCAAAATATACATCATAAGTTTAAATTTATGTTTTAAGGCCCAACGTACATAGAGGCGCCAAAAGCGTTCAAGGCATGCCTCGGCTAAGGCGACCTTGAAGCATGTGTCTCACTGCCTTTCGTAATTGCTTCACCTCGGGGTGTCTGATGCGATCAGCCTCACCTCGCCTCGCGCTTCAGGTGCTGGGAGGCGCGCTTTTTTAAACACAGTATTTCGTTAAAGGTCTTTGTGAGATAACTTAGTTTTGTACATGCATAATTAAAGCGGAGGTTGCCAATACCAAACTGATTGTGAAGATCTTTTTCGTATGAGACGAGTCCAACACAAATGTATCCGTTAGACATACTTAAGGGCGGTAATTCTGTGCCAAGTAAAATGCATCATTAGCTAAGTGTCTTCTCTAGGTTACTAGTCTGCTATGGATTTTTTTATATCTGCACCAATATTGATGTGCAGTTTATTATAAGTTTCTTATATTTGTTGGTAGTTTGGTACCTCTTTTAATGATGGAAATATTTTGGATGATTAAATTGACCTTTGATAATTGGGTTGCTCAACCTCAGCCATTTTTTGTTTTTAAATTATGAAAAAAATATAATGTTGAGTGTACCCTAGGATGATTGTGAAATACTCTATACACTAGTTTATTTAGTTAGAAGGAAAGTGGCGAATATAACATCATGAAAGGTTTAGCTTACATGAGTAGCGACTTGCTTATGAGATTATGAGTTGCAACTCGCAATAAGAGTTTGTTTATACGCAAAATGACATGGGTTTTATTTGATACCATATTTAAATATCAGAATGATGTGTAAATCTACTTAGAGAGTTACATGACATTTGAATCTAGATTTTGCATTATTTGAGGAAGCTTGTAACTGTGATTGCTGTGCTTAACTTTAGTTTTATTTTCATCTACAGATCTATGGTTCTCTTAATTCCGTTGAACCCGCTTCTAAGGTCCATGTGGAGAAGGATCGTACTGTCCTAGATGCAGCTCTGATATCAGAGATTGATAGAACAATGAAAACACATGCTGATAATTTGATGCATGAACTGGAACGCGTCACTGCACGACTTTCGCAACTGGAGAGCAGATCTCGGAATTTGGAGAATTCGGTGGATGATTTGAGAATATCTGTTGGAAACAACCATGGAAATACTGATGGGAAATTGAGGCAGATTGAGAACATTATTAGAGAGGTATATATTTTTATTATGCCTGGTCATGTATATATATATAGCTGTATTTGTTTGAATGATTGATATGAGCAGTCAATCTAGAAGACATATTACAGAATTGCAAGCACTCAAAACAACTGATATGCGATCAGCTCAATATCAAGCAGTAGAAGCAGACCCAAACACTGTCTGTTGCTATTCGATACTGATTATTTAGTAGTACATGATCAATTTCTAAATGTACATCGTTATTCACCACGTCGCATCTTGCTAATTACCAACACTCTTATGCAGGTACAAGCTGGTGTACAGGATGTGAAGGATAAGCAAGAAATACTCGAAACTCAGCTGCAGCTTTCACAAGTACAAATTTCAAAGCCTGAGCAGCAACCCCAACCCCAACCCCAATCCCAACCCCAAATGGCTGCTGCATCTGCTCCCTTGCAATCTCACCAACAGTTTCCTCCTGCCCCTCTTCCACAGCCACCCCTGCCCACCCTTCCAAATGCTCCACCACCACCACCTCCTCCAGTTCAGCATCCAAACCAATATCCTCAAAGCATGCCAATGCCGATCTCCCACCATGATTCTTACTACCCACCACCTGGTCAAACCGCTGAACCACCACCACAGCAGTACCAGATGCCGCCACCTCAACAACCTCAGCCCCCTAAAATGTCACCACCGTCACCACAGCCACAGTATCAACCAACCACTCATATCCAATATTCTCAACCACCTCCTATGTCTCTGCAACAGCCTAATCCCCCTCAAAACCAACCACCATTGAGCCAACATTCGGAAGAACTGGCTTATTTATCATCCCAGAATTATCCACCGAGCATTCGTCAACCTGGTGGTGGCCCCCCACCTCCACAGCAGTTTCACAGTAACCCATCCCAGATGTACGAACCACCGCCTGGCAGGACTGGTTCAGGATTTTCTAGCCAGTATGGGCCATCATCTGGGTTTGGTGAACCTTTCAATTACGGTGATTCTCAGTATGGGTCACCTCGGAAGTCCCAGCAACATTCCCCCCCTAACATGGGTCCTGGCGGTCCAAGTGGCTACCCACAGCTCCCTACTGCTAGGATATTGCCTCAATCCCTTCCTACTGCTGCAGCAGTTGGTGGTAGTGGTGCGGGTTCTAGTTCTGGTTCTGGAAGCGGTGGGAACAGGGTTCCAATTGATGATGTAGTTGATAAGGTGACCAATATGGGATTCCCGAGAGATCAGGTGAGAGCGACTGTGAGGAAGTTGACTGAAAATGGTCAGGCGGTTGACTTGAATGTGGTGTTGGACAAGTTAATGACTGATGGGGTGGAGAGCCAAAACCCAAGAGCGTGGTTTGGTCGTTGAGATGCCCTTTCTTTGTTTGTTTAATTTGGTGCTTTGATTTTGTGATTATGTAAATAACCTGAACTGGTTTGATTTCTGACTCTAAATGCTTGGTTATAAGCCCCTCTTATATCTATAAAGTACATGGTGTGAAAAGTTCTGACTTTGTGAATGATTGTAACATGCTAAAAAGTAATGTTCGGATGCCCAGTCACCTCTGTTTGCCGCGCCCTGTGATCTTGCCCCTCAATTTCAACAATGAGAAGGAAGTCGCTTTGTTTGCTTCTTTAAAAACAAGGGCATGTTGCATTTGAAAGCAAATGACTTGTGTTTCTTACATGTTTTGGATTACTCACGTTGAAGGATATCAAATTCATGGACTATAAGTTTGGTTTCCATTTTTCACTCGGTTTTTACCTGTTCAAAGAATTTCAGTATCGGTGTATTTAGATTTCAGCAGTAGGCATCAGCTGTCTAAAGATAATCCAATAGTTGGTAAGTTTCTTCAGAAGTGCTCTCTATCTGCTGATTATAGTTAATCAGTGTATCTGCTGAATGTTTGACAACTTCAGAAGTATCGACTGTATCCGCCAAATGTAGATGATGCTAATGCTAACAGTTGTTGGGAACTTAAAAAGAAACAGCTCCATGCATATAACAGATTAAGGCCTGTTTGTTTAATTTGTTCATTAAGTCGTGTTTAATTAACAGATGACTTAATGTGGATAACTTTAGTTTTATCACTTTATATTTTCAGCCATCTTTTTCTATTAAGTTATTAACAACCAATTTTAATATGACTTAATAAATCCAGTTTTTTTCATTTTAAGTCAATTAAGTCTATTACAAACAGCACCTAAGTTAATTAAGTTAATTGAACTCGGATTTTCTTTGCTTCATTATGACTTCCACATAATTGTGTGCTATAAAGATAAGGAACTACTAAAATTTCTTGACCAACAAGTTAAAATGACGAGGTGAATGTGGAGTTGAAACTAAAATGTAACTAAGTTATTACCAACTTTGCAAATTTGAGGTTCAACTGCTTGACCTAAATTTATGCAAAGTTCGGCTTAATTTGAGCTTTCTAATTTAAACCAAGCTTAGGGTGGTGTTTGTACAAGTGATTTGGCAGGCTCACGAACTGCTGGACTTAATTTGAGCTTTTTACAATTAGCCAAGCTAAGAGTGGTGTTTGTGTTAATTTATGTAGAAGGGTTATAAAATAAACTGATAAAGCTCGTAAGCTGAGCTTGTACACGATAAGCCTGATGTCCGGCTGTGTTTGGTGCAAGGCTTATAGGTGTTTATAGGAGCTTGAACTTTTAAAATAAGTTAACTTATAAAATAAGCTTTATTTGTTGCATACGTTTATGGAAGTTTTTTTTAAACGACAGTTAACTATCTCACTATATTTACATCACAAATTTATCTCACACGTTCTAAGCAAAATGTGAACTCACAACCATTTGGTTGAGGATGCTCTCACACAACTTTGGGATACCATTGGACACAACCCATTAGTGCTTATGAAAGCTTTTATAAGCCATAAGTTGAAACGAGCTTTTGGGTAGGGGTGTCGACCAGTTCGGTTATCAGGTTGTTTGGTTTATTCGGTTCGGTTAGTTCGGTTAATTTTTTTTTCTGAGTATAACCGAAAACCGAATTCAAATTAGATTGAACTGAACCGAAAACCAAAACCGAATAAATTTTAAATTTAATTTTATATCTTTTTCTAAATTTATTTATATAGATTTTTAGAAAAAAAAAATTGCAAGCTTAAAAGGTGTTTTTTTATATTAGAAAAGAATTTAAATGATTATATGTATATATGTATATATGTATATATGTATATATGTATATGTATATATGTATATGTATATATATGTATGTATATATATGTATGTATATATATGTATGTATATATATGTATGTATATATATATATG